>JADLZK010010942.1:0-180107 GCA_015847255.1 Hyparrhenia diplandra | reverse complement strand
TCAATCTATGTAGAGAATGTGGTCAAGGGGGGAGTAAAATCGTTTCATCTAGATAGTTTTGCAAGATAATTTCATCCAAATAATTTTGCAAGTCATTGGAATAAATTACAAGGTTTGGAATGCACTTTTTGGTTATTGTTTCATGAGGTGCAATTTTGATTGTCACGTGGAGTAAAATCTAAAGCACCACCGAGGTCGTGTTTGCCAATCTATTTTTTTGTTGTATGTAAAAACTGAAAGGTTATCTATGTATCCACTATTTTATTCTGAAATCATTATTTTAAAATCATCGAGCATATACACCATTTTGGTTATTTAATTTGTGTTATCCTAAATGTCACCGTAGCTTTACCACGGGCAATATACTTGTCATATATAGATAACTAGATGTCCTAATCATATGCAAAGGAGGTGTGCATGGGCGCTAGAGGATAAAGTATGTTAGGCTTCTTATTAGTATGTGTTGGAATCTCTTTATTCAGATTTGAGTCTCTAACATTGATAAGAGCATATATAACTTATTTGAATCTCTTGTTAGGTTTGTCTATTTAGCAAATTACTTATGCTTATTTGTGGTAGGCAATATGGACCTACCGTCTCCATCAAAAAAGAAATATGAACCAATACCGTTAGCTCGAGGAGAGAGGTATATATATTATATATATGCTTTGTCGGATACATGCAGTCTCTCGTGCAAGTGTTGCTCCAGAGATCATGTTGGGTGTGTGTAATATGTTGGGGCCCTATTATCATGTTCATGACTCAATTACATAGCCCAATGCTCACAAAATTATATTTGGTGTTGTTTTTTAAATACAAACACTGGTGACATTTCTGTAAATACCAACCCTACCAAGGGCCATAATGAAAATGTCCTCTCCTATCCCACCTCTCCTATAAAGGGGGAGTAAGAGGGGAAAAAGAGTGCGGACTCTTTGCCTTTACCCTTTGTCGCTTCACCCTTCTATTTTGTCGGCCAAAGCCAATAGAGCCACCAAGATTTCTAGCTGAACTACAACATATACAATATAGTGTGCCAATTACTTTTCTCTTTGAAGTCACCCAACTTAAGCGTAATTGAGCCTTACAGAAATCATCTTAGCACTCTTCTCTTTGAACTCACCCAACTTAAATGTACTTGAGCTTGAGCCTGTATCCACGGTTGTTAAATGTAGCATCCCAAGATAAATTGTCATTATAAAATGTCATTTATACAATCATCGTCTATTTTTGTGACATTTATACAACTAACATTGACACATGAAACTCAAGTTACTACAGAAATAAACAGTCAAATTCGTAGTTTATGTAGACAGTAGATAGTACAAACCTTACTTTAATAGAATAAGAAGTCGGACACTATTATGTCCTTTCTGAAAGCATACTTGTCTTCTTTCTTTAAGTTTTGCACATATATCGTTTTTTTTTTTGCGGAGGTTCTCAATCACATCACACAAGTCACTACGAAGACATAATAATAAATATTTAAGTGGAAACTGTATTTCAAATAATAATATATTTTTTAAAACAAATAATATTGTTTAAGGAAACAAAACTTATACTATCATATCCCTAAACAAACATGTCATCTACCCTTTCTCTTTGAACGGTCAAAAATTCATTATTAAATCGTAATTTTTCTTCATTATATTAATCGTTCGGTCGTTTCTACTTTTTGTATTAGTAAGTGGGATTGTGGCACTTAGAAACATTTGTAATTCTAGACCCTTGTAGCACTTACCACATACAAAAATAAAAAAAAACATAATAACCAATAAAAAAGTACCCAAAGATCACCCGTAGTCATCAATGAAGAAAATATTGCTCCAAAACTTTGCTAAGTGCAAGTAAATTTTGATTGAGAAATACTAGAACTTTGCTCCAAAAACTTTGCTAAGTGCAAGTAAACTTTGCTAAGTTTAAGAATAAATCATCTTTGTTGGTGCACATGACAAATCTTTGTTAAGTAGAGACATAGATATTTGTAGACTTGTATACTATAGGAAATGTTTACCAAATGTTCTACAATCTTTTGAATTTTTGTTTGCAACTACCGCCCTTTCTGCAAAGAAGTTGTATCACATTAGGGTACTTATGTTTGATCGTGGCATCTATTTTATGGCATTATAATCACTAAATCAACATGTTATCAAACATCCATGTTCGCAGCTTAGAATGTTTTGTTAAGAAACTGAAAATTTTGTCAAACGAAGGGATTAGTTATTGTGTCTATAGGTAACAAAACCTAAAAGTCCTCTTGAAGCATTTTTGACTTTGACCAAAGCTTCACAAAAACTTCTACACTTATCAAGTGTTTTATTCAGTTCAATATATAATTTTCCTATAGAATATTAAGTTTATGACACAAGTAAGGGAGCACTAAAATTGAGAAATCAACACACAAGCGGCAAGAGAAGTAATATATTCTGTCTTAACTAATTTAGAATGCTCAAGTAGTAGTGTGTCAGTTATATGAATGCCTAAAATGATGATAAATTGAAGGGCCTGCATACCTTCTAGTTGGCAAGGAAGGAAACGCAAGGCATGAACGGAGGGGCCAAGAAATGAAATTGTTGGCATGAGATGAAATTGTTGGCATGAGCAAATCAAGAACGCAAAGGGCAGAGATGGATGGGGAAGGAGCGGGATGGTTGTTAACAACATCTATATCATTAAATTTATAACAAGTGTCTTACAGTTCCTAATTTCACTAGCGCCTCCAATCAGGAACACAAATGAAATTAGGAACTGCAGGGCGCTAGTGAATCTGGGTTGATGCAATAGTTGTTAGATACAATATGGGCTTGGCCCATTTAATTTAATAAATCCAATAGAATTCTATGATCCAAATAATGCACAACAAATAATTAATACCATACGGGAAGTTGAAAGGGCACTAACTGTTGAGAGGTATTAACACCAACATATAATGTTTTTATTAAAAATAAATAAATTTGTAAAACATGATCAGTTTTATATTTTTTAATAAAAACTAGACATCTCAAGGAGCACAACAAAATTTGGTTCCCCAAAATTAGAGTTATCGAACTCTAGTTATCAATTTCCCAAACTGACGGGAGACCGAATTCCTAATAAAGTTTTGAGGCCATAAAATAAACTTTTTAGGGCCAAATTCCTAATTCTCTACATACTGTTTTAGTTGTTAGAGAAAAAAAAGGTCACTAGACTGGCACGTATAGTACAGATGCTACACCCAATCGATGGGCAGCACAATCACAATCCTTTTGCCTACTACATATGCTACACCCAGCACGATCCTCTTCTTCACCTAGTACGGATGTTACACCCTGTGAATATGCAACACAATTTTTTTTTAGTGAAGGTGGCAAAATAAATATTGAGGATTTCTATATCATTGTGCATTTGTCAACAAATATAATATATATGGCTATTCAAAGTGGTTCTTACAATAATGGTTTTAATTATTGTAATAAAAGTTTGTTAAAGAAAATCAAGAAATCTTTGATGGTGAAAAAGTTCTACACCATGAATGAATCAAGTGATTTAGTGCATATGGAATGCTAAAAATTTATAAATATAAAGGAAGGAAATAGTGTATACACTGGGAACAAATCATGCTATTTCAGTGATGAATTTTTTAGTGGCTATTTTAGGTGATGATCAGCAGGTTTTTATTCGATTCAGACGTGTAGAACATGGGCCGAACAAAGCAACAAGCGGCCGAAGAGGCCGACATTCACCAATTGAGCACGGGAGGCTTGGCGTAACCAGCTTTGCTGGCCCATATCACTTGATTCCGCCTCCTGAGTTGCTCACGCTAGTCGACGTGTTCCGTGCAGGTAACCTGTTTGACGAAATGCCCCGGAAGACGCAGCGACGCGGCAGACGACGTCCGGCGGCGGCGACCGCCTCAGCGACCTCCGGGACGAGGTCCTCCTGCGGGTCCTGTCGCACCTCAAGGCGTGGGAGGCGGTGCGCACCTGCGTGCCCTCAAGCGGTGGCGCCACCTGTGGACCTACACGGGCCACCTCGACATCCGCCAGCCGGGCCTCTGCCGGCGGCGCGACAGCGCCGCCGGCCTCTCCGCCAACCAGCGCAGGACGCGCGAGAAGGCGTTCAACTCATTCGTCAGGAGACTGCTCCTCCTGCGGCGGCCGCTGGTGCCGCTCGTTCCGGCTCTGCTGGACCCACGAGACCTGCGACGGCGAGACCAGCACTTGGATCTCCCATGCCGTCTGGCTAGCAGTATGCAATGTAAACCAACGGGAAACGCCTAAGCATCCTGACTGCTCTGGCATCGGCTCTTGCAACCTTAAGATCTTGAAGCTCAATTGTGTCAAGCTGGATGACACTACCCTTGCGCAGCTCTGTTCTAGGTGCACTTCTTTGGAAACGCTAGAGCATAGGAATTGTTCGGTGGTCGGCAAGGAGATCCGATCCCCTCACTGAGGTGCTTGACTATGGTCAGTTGTGAGTTCTTTACTCGTTGCGCTGCACCATTTCGATATGTTCCTCAGTTCCAGAACATGGAGTTTCTAGTCACAGTGAGTATCACACTTGATGACTCTTGCATGTCTAGTGATTGTCAGTGGACATTGGCGGAGGATGACAGAGATGAATCAGAGGATGATGACAAAGATGAATTCGATAATGATGGTGACTTTTTTTCACAGTTTAGTGTTAATGGCTCTGATGATAACAGTGATACTGAATCAGATCAGGACGAAGGAGATGATTCTGACCGTGATGGTTCACATTCTGGTGCTGATGAATCAAATGATAATAGTGAATATGAATCCAGTCAGGACGAAGAAGATGAATCTGACTACGATGGTGCACAGATGATGATAGTGAATATGAATCCAGTCAAGATGAAGACGATGAGTCTAACTATGATGGTACACACTCTGATGCTGAGGGGTCAGATGATAATAGTGAATATGAATCCAGTCCAGACAAACATTTTTAAGGGTTTTGCGGAAAGTAAATCAAGTTTTAGTTGGTAATTATAAAAAGTTCAAATTTTTAGTAAATTTTAAAATGATGCAAAAACACGGGTGTTACACTAGCCTACCCTAACTACCTTGAGACTAAAGGTTATGTTGTTCCTAGTAATGATGCTGCAGGTCGATCGACGGTACAGCGCTACTATCGCTATGGCTAGGAGTGGAATACATTCCACTAGGAGGTACAGAGTACTAGTCGGTTATCATAGTGACATTGCTAGGAATGGTATTTAGCGCCCATTCCTAGTGATGTTGCTATGATACACCACTCCGGCGTTTCCAGTATGATCGCCTAATTGGTGGTTGCGCTCGTGAACGCCAACAGCCATCTAGAAAAAGTTGCTTGAACTCCATCAAAGACCAAACACAATTCCTGACTTCCCACAGTTCCAATGCAGCAATTAAAAAAAAAATACCATGAAGAAGGCACGGCCAGATCTCTACTTGCTGCGCATGATTTTTCTGATCAAGTCGGCCTCATTAACCTAGGAAAGACCAATTCTGTTCCAACATCTTTTAGCAAAAGAACAAGTGCAGAAAGGTGCTCAATAGTTTCCTCTGAACCATTGTCATAGAGAACACAAAGGTTGGGCTGAACATCAATTTTTTTTTCATGACATCATGTTCTTAGTATTTAATCTATCATACAAAACAAGCCATGCAAATAATTTAATTCAAGGAGTAACCTTGGATTTCCAAATCCATTGCCAAGGAGCTGGCATAATTATTCTTACAACTCTTGAGTTGAAGTAATATTCATAGTGTAAGCGTGGTTCTTCGACTACTCAGTAACTTGTGGATGCACCCTACCTTCTAGATCAGTGGTAGCTTATGGGGGTGACATCTCGCCGCGTTAATCCTCTGTAGTCTACCTCCTGTCTGTAGGCCAAGTAGGACCTGTTGCTAAGGATTGCACTATTTGCTTGTGTCTATCATTATGATAATGTCCCCATTAGAACAATATTAACATAGCTTGCAAGGGTAAGAACTAGACAACCATAGTGATCTCCTTTACATCTCTATTATTTCTGTCCTTGAGTGCTGCTCAGAGATTAATTTACAGGATCAATTACTCTCTCACCATCTCCCCTTTACATCTCTATCATTTCTGTCCTTGAGTGCTGCTCAGGGATTAATTTACAGGATCAACTACTCTCTCACCATCTCCCCTTTACATCTCTACCATTTCTGTCCTTGAGTGTTGCTTAGGGATTAATTTATAGCCTCAACTACTCTCTCACCTTCTTTTTATGGATAAATACGATACTCTAGATATACTTGGGTGAAGTGCTACTTCTGTATCTGTGCGTTGCTGATTAATTATTTCTCTTTGATCATTCTTTTTTCGTAATAAATACCAACACCCACCTTGAGAGACAATCTATGGAGCAGTTGTCCCACAACTTCTCGTCGATGTGTCATGCAATGATGCATGAACAAGGAAGAACATGTTCAACTACACATCCAACAACATCAGCTATGTCACCTTCGGCCACCACTTTATCTTCTTCACCAATGACAATAACCCCGAGCAAGCCTATGATGTCCTTGGGCACATCATCATCATCCAGGTCACAGAGATTTCTTGGGAGATTCGACGTCCAACAAATACTTGGTGGATGTTTCTACGCATTTCAGCGTGAGCACTTGCTGATCGGAGAATGGGGGCTACACTAGTAACGAAATGATTTTGCGAGCACGGCAAAATCTTTTCCGTGGCGGGCACTTTTTTTGCCCGTCACGGAAAATACTCCGCCACGTCCAGCTTTTTTTTACGTGACGGGCGTTTTTTGCCCGTCATGGGAATTTTTTTTTTTTGCGTGGCGGGCACCTTAACACGCACGTCACGCAAAAATAAAATCTTTTTGCGTGGCGGGCGTGTTAAGGTGCCCGCCACGTAAAAAATCCTTCCCGTGGCGGGCATCCTAAAAGGCCCGCCACGCAAAAAAAATCGAAGCCCAACAGCCCATTTGAGCCCATAAATCGACGCCGGTATATATAATGAAGATGAAACCCTAGCCCATTTCAGCTCACTTCACTTCTCACTTTTCTCTCCGTCTCCTCTCACGCGAACAACCGGTAAACGCCTCGGCCTCTCGGCTCCACCTCCACCGGCGGCGCTCCCTCCCCTCCGGCGGCGCTCCTCTCCCTCTCCCTCCCCTCCGGGCGGCGCTCCCTCTCCCTCTCCCTCGGCTCCTTCCATGGCGGCAAAGAACCCTCCGGGATCCCGGCAAGGGAGGGAGGGAGGCGAGATCCACACGCGGAGGCGGCGACCCTCCCTCCGGGCGTCCATGCGCCGCCGCTGCCCCTCGGAGGGCCACCTCGGCATGGCGGCGTGGATCCACCTCGGCAGCGCCCAACACGGGCGGTCTTCTTCCCGCGGCGGGCCACGGAGGAGCGGCGGGGCAGCAGGCGGCGCGTTGCGATCACGGACCGGGGACCCGCGGCGCTGCGGCGCCGTCTCTCCGTGTGCAGCGCCGCGGGCGCGGAGGGCATCCGCTTCCCAGGCGGCGGGATAAAGACTCCACCGGGCGGATCGGCGAGGGGAGCACCGGGCGCGGATCACGCCCACCGGCGGGCGATGGCGTGCTCGAGGCGACGGATCCGGCGGCGAGCTTCTCCGGCGGCGATGGTGTGCTCGAGCGACGGATCCGCGGCGATCCGCTCGGTGGTGGCGGCGGCGGGATCCGCCCCGGTGGTGGCGGCGGCGGCGGCGGGCTACGGATGGGCTCGGCGGGCCCGTGGGCCTCGCTCGGGGCTCGTTTCGGTTTTTTATTTTTTATTATTTTTTCAGCGTGGCGGGCATTGTAATACGCCCGCCACGCTAAATCCATTTAGCGTGGCGGGCGCCGTGACCGTCCACGCTTATTGAGCCGATTAGCCGTGACCTTTCCTTGGTGGCGGGCTACGGTTGCCCGCCACCAAAAATCTAAAAACGCCCGCCACTAAAAACTATTTCGGTACTAGTGCTACCATCATACGTCCAACGAGGGCAGCTATCTATGCAGAGATAAATGAGCCGCACCCAGCCCTAGTGTTGTCGCCGTCATCGCCGTCAACTACCATATCGAGTCCAAGTTAGTTTAGGAAAGAATTTGTTAAGGGGGTGTTCACTTGGTACTACAGTAACCCAAAAAATGCTACAGTTCCCTATCACATCGAATATCCTATCATATTTTTGGAGCATTAAATATGGGTAAATAAAAAACTGATTGCACAGTTTGGCTGAAAAGTACGAGACGAATCTTTTAAGCCTAGTTAGTCCATGATTGGACACTAATTACCAAATACAAACGAAAAGTGCTACAGTAACCCAACCCATAACTTTTCACCAACTATACACCCCCTAAGATAGGGAGTCCAGCTTGTTAGATGGAAAGGAGAATCTGAATCCTATAAGGATATCTAGAGATTGCTTAGCGACCAATTGGTTGCAGCTATGAAGGGACTATAAATACTAGGATTAGGATCATGTAATCGTTGCAGCTACGAAGGGAAAAGGCAAAAGACTCTAAACCCTAACTCTCAAGCTCTCGAGGCTTCTCTCTCTCCCCTTCCTAACACCTATCGCACACACATGCTACGTGCAGCTGCGCAGCTGCCTGGACGCCGCCTCCGCCCTCACCGCTAATGAGTCCCCGGGCAACACCCTTATAGAGAAGATATATGATAATTGGCATAGTTAATAGCATGCATGTCGTTTGCATTTCCACTGAGTCACTTTTGAATATGAATTTCATGTTTATATTCGCTACTACATATATAGATATAAATTTCTAGAGACGCCACCTTTTGTAGCCCTCTCTATAAATCAATCGTGAAACAAGCCATTTCTAGAAATGTTTTTGTAGAGGCGACTGCAATTTTAGCCATCTTTGCAAATGTGCATATATCTTTAGAGGCGCTCTAGATGCAACAATATCTACAAATAGATTTTCAAGAGGTGGCTAGATCTAGAGACACCTTTTAAAATTGATTTGTAGAGGCGGCTAGTTCTGTAAAAAGGGATGTAAGATTGTAAAATTTGAATTTATTAAATGGCCTAGAATGGAGAAACAACCAAAAACAAAGTTATGATCTTGAATATTTATACATCTTTGTTGTCGACAACTTTTTTCATTTCAAATCATATATCTAAGGAACTTTATGTTTGAATTTCTCACAAATTCAAAATTTTCAAACAACCTTGGATGAAGAAACAGTCAAAATCAAATTAAGTTGTTAATCTCGACTCGATGACATCTGCGGCGTTGTGGGTGAAGCCCCAAATACTCCCCCCCACCACCACCACCACCACCAAACAAAAACACACAACTGTTATTAGTGCAACTGTTGTTAGCAGAGATATGCGCATATTTTTCGCGTGTGGGTTAAGCCCCTGCGCGCCAAAAATTTCGGCTTGCCTGGTGAAGCCCACGGGGTTAAAAAAAAAAAAGAAGTTGCCAGCCCGAGGATTTGATATCTTTCCCTCCGGATTCCAAATTGTAGTTCACTTTGGCTTTTTTAGATACATTGATTTTGTTATGCACCTAGTTATACACTATATCTAGATACATAGTAAAAAAGAAATGGATCTAAAACCAAAGTGAACTACAATTAAACGGAAGGAAAGTATGATTTAATATGTGTAATAAACAGACAAGTATATGTCGTCTTGTGCATGACCTTCATCAACCTGCCAGTATGGGACTATGGGCATATATATTTCATCTCCGATCCGTAGATGTCGTTTTGTGCTTCATTCCGAGGCAGAACACATGCAAGCACATGCAAAGGTTCCTCTACATATAAACGCGACTTGGCAGGTTACCTGTACCTCTAGTGACGATTCTCTCTCACGCATGCGCATGTGAATGCCACCAACTTCTGGATCTGGTCGCCGGTCATATATGCACACCATGAAACTTTCATCTCCTTGTTCGTAATACTAAATAGTTATATACTCTGCTTAGTTGGCATAATCGAGATCCGATCTCAAGTTTAGAGTGCAGCAAAGACCTAGCGACGAAGTAGCTTGTAGCCAAAAAAAAAAAATCAAGGTAGCCCCTTTTTTGGGATAATAGCCTCTTTTACTGCAGGATTAACTGCATTTTATATATTTCAGATATATTTACTTACTTTTAATGGGTATTTGCGTGTTCATTTTCAAAATTACAGTAGTACAAGAAGGTTCGTTGTATTCAATATCCTTATGGGGAAAAAGTATATCCAACGGAGTCAATAGGGATTTTGTTTTATCAACAATGAAGAGTGGAGTTTCCTTTTTTTTCACAAAATATACCAAAAGTTCCTTCTAATACAAGAAATAAAATAGGATCCTTTAGTACTCCCTTTGAGGCTAAAAAACCTTTTGTCTATCCTCATGAAACAGGAAATACTATGCTATTTCCTCTTCTTATATTACTATATACTTTAGTCTACGTCTACCTGCACCGTGCGTATTTTGTTTCTTTCTTGATAAGCAGTGCATGTGATCGGCCGGACGTAAACGTTGTAGTTCATTGAATTGAATGATTGATTGTCCTTTGTTTGATGGTACTCAATATTCAGTGAACTCGATTGGTTGTTGCATTGCATGCACGTGAAGCAAGAGAAGACTGACCACTATGAATAAGCAGCCAGCTAGCTGGCAAAGTAGATTGTGGAATCTTGATCGATTAAGATTATGTTATTATTCCACGGTGATAAGCTCATGATGATTACATATTGACGTACTGGCTCCTATATATACCCGGTCAGGCCTGGTTGCGCGCGCTAGCAGGACTCGTGAGCTAGTGCTACGGGCTCCTGCATTGGCATATAGATCTGGTTCAGTTAGCCATCAGCAAGACACAGCTGAGAGAAGAGGTGCTTGCATGGCGCCAGGACGGCAGCAACCTGCAGCGGAGCAGGACGACGGAGATCAAGGTGGGGGGACGTAGTGAGGCTTTGAGAGCGGAGCTGAGAACCCTTGTTGGCAAGTAATATAGCTAGTTTAGCGGCAAAGGAGAGCAGTCGGAGCAGCAAGAGCATAGATGATGTAGAAGATCGCCCTAGAGGTACACTACTGTGAATTGTTCTATGCTCCGAATAATTTAGGAGGGCCCAATATTAACCCTCCATATTCCCCTCACTTTGGTTTTTTTTTTTTTTTGTAGTTATCAGCAGATATTCCTTCGTCCGTTATCATTTCAGCTCCATCTCAATTATTACCAGCGATGCAATGCCATGGCAAATATTATCAGGAAAAGACCCGAGAATGCTACATATATATATAGTATAAGTGCTGGGGACGAAGGTATATAGTTAGTTAGGGTGCAAATGCCCCACCCCCCCCCCCCCACCACACACACACCACCAAGCAGTAGCAGCACCACCACCACCCAAAAAAAGAATTAAAAACAATGAATTTAACTAAATTTCCACTTTATGCACCTCTTATGTTGACACAACACAAGTCTAGGTGCACAAGGCCAGTACACCCCCCTTAATTTTACTCTAACTTGGCCACTGCATAAGGGTACTACAAAAGGTGGTGCACGCCTTGACTTTTGGTGATCCAATATGATTCATGATTTACAGCTTTGCATCAATTTTTAGTTTATAGTACATGAAATGAATAAGTTATCTTCTTTACAAAGATACCGTTTAGTCTATATTCTACGTAACTTTGTTCAGACAAATACGTCCAATCTTGCACTGGAAAGTAATGGACTTCATCATGGGACATATTGTAGTGATTGTCATAAATGGCGATATATACTATGACAATAGGAAGTATGATAAAGTTTCTTCATCTTCATACTTAATTCAGGAGCAGGCCAGCAGTGTTTCCAATGAAAGATCCTTGCTATAGAGTACTCGATGTAAGTTCCCTAGTATCTTTGTTCCCTCCATATCGAAAGATTACTCTAATTTGCATCAACACTACTACCTGTTGTTTGGGCTAGCTAAATGTCAACCAACTAATCATACTTGGCCATATAGACCATCAAAACATCAGCGGGCTAATAGCTAGGCTAACAATTAGCTCTAACTTCAAACAGATTGTTAGCTTACTAGTAGCTGGCGCAAAACCTAATTAATTTAGGGTAATAGCAGCAACTAACGGAAAAACCAAAATACCCCTTCCAAGGGCACCAAAACACAGCAAACATATGGAGTAAAACAATTTAAAAGGCAAAACTATTTTTTTTTTTTTTGCAAGCATTTCACTTAATTATGTACTCCCTCCATTCCAAATTGTACAGTTCACTTTTGGCTTTTCTAGATACATTGTTTTTTGTTATGCGCCTAGTTATACACTATGTGTAGATGCATAGCAAAAAAATGCATCTAGAAACCCCAAAACGACCTATAATTTAGAACAGAGGAAGAATTAACTTAA
The DNA here is from genome assembly GCA_015847255.1 of Hyparrhenia diplandra. Lineage (NCBI taxonomy): Eukaryota > Viridiplantae > Streptophyta > Magnoliopsida > Poales > Poaceae > Hyparrhenia > Hyparrhenia diplandra. Next base: position 167,753 of record JADLZK010010942.1, on the reverse strand, counting down.
TTTGTATCCAAACAACATGTGTACGTGGCTAATTTATTTGATCTAGCTAACAATTAGTTCTACCCGATCCAAACGGAGCCTAGAAATCATGTAGGTTTTTTTTTTATAGGTAATAATATAAGAGTGTTTTTGTACTTCTTCTAAAGCTAATTCACTATCAATTTGTCATTTTTTTTATGTACAACTGACCATTTTCTTTAATTTGTAGATGTTGTCAGATCATGGATCGGAGTGAGACTGATGACTCGACTGCTTGATAGTTGTTTTATCCACTCATGTGTGTGGGTTTTAGCATCCTTAACTGAAGAGGTGATGGAATTGAGTTCAGGTGTACCATTACATGAACGTAAGCAAATACTGCAGTCGCTAATGCTTCTACCATCTATATGCATTTCATTCTTGGCCAATAAACTCTGAAAAGAAAACAAAAAAAATTAACAGACGTTGAACCTGGTTGTAGCAAACTCGGGTGCCAGACTTGTGCTCAGTTCACGACATACAGTCTTGATAAGGCTCAATTGGCACTTCAACATAGTTCCAAAAGATCATAATGAAAATGTTGGTCATTTTTTTTTTAAAAAAAAAAAAACATGGAATACTAGAAGAAGCTAATAATTGCAAGCAAGCTACAAAATGTCAAACAAAAACGACATAGTATTATTTACTAGTTCATTCAAATACAACAAACCTCCACAACAGCCGTGAAGGCGCAAGGCATGGCCGACAACTCGATCGACCATGCACTGCCAATTGCCAAATAAAAACTGCACACATTTACACTATAGGCACACGCACAACAGACACAAAGAACATATATAGTTGTGTCGTCGTCGTCCACATATATATGGACTCATATTATTTTGAGCCATGCATGATGATCAAGCTAATATGGCAATGCCGAACTTGCAGATCATGTCCAGTGCAGCAACCACCACGACGGAAGCTCTGATCAGTTCAACAGCAGACCAAACCCTGGTGAGCAAAGCATCTCCATGTTCTCCCTTTGGAGGTGCAGATGCTGGCGCTGCGACCATGTCGTCGTCTCCCCTGCTGTCCCACCGTGATGAGCATTCGGTTGAGACTCCACAGGAACGCAGCAAAGTAGAGAAGCAGGCGCAGCACTGCAGCTGATCCCAAAGGCATCAGTACGCCTGCTGCAGCATGCTCTGAGTACGTCTGAGTCAGCGCCGTGAACAGAACGGACACCAACACGGCCAACAGTAGCTGCTGATCCTTCCTTTCTTGTTTATGATCACTTGTCAGATGATCCTTGCGACGAGGAGCATTGCTGTGCACGAGCAAGAACATGAAAAACAACGCCGCATCAGTGCCACCGACGGTGATGACCAACAAGGCACGGCGCCATCCAAGAAACTCCACGGCGACAAAGATCACAGTCATTGCCAGCAGCAGCTTCAGAATGAGCATCAGGGTCCTGGCATGCTCGATGATCACCGGTGGCCTCAGTGTGGAGATGAGCATCAGGTACCGAGCAATCAGTATGGTGACGAAGACCGAGCAGGCAAGGGGTGCTGCTGACAGGTTCGCTGCTGGAAGAAATGAAGCATGGACTGGTTAGTGCACAGCCAGTGGATAACAGGGCGTAGACCCCAGCAGACATGTCGAAGATGTGGTCCAGTGCACTGGCATCATCATCAGTAGTAGTGTCTGCTCGGTGGAACAAGGCGATGGAGAAGAAGGGCAGCAGTGAAACAAGGATCATGTAAGGCTGGAGGTGGCCGGAGGAGACTAGGAGGCCAAACGGCACTAGCATTTGGATAATGCTGGAAATGTAGATGGGGTACTTGAAGAAGGGCAAGAAGCTGAAAGAGTTGACAAGCAGCACCCCAGTGAGGAGGTTGGTAAAGAATGCCACGAGGAGCATTGCCAAAGAGACCTTCAATGCTGTGTTGCTGGGATACAAGGATTGCTGGTGCTGGTTCAAGAGTGCCAACAGTAGCAGTGCCTCGAAGCTCATGGCTTTCTTCGTGTACTCATAAAGCCGTTTTACTAGGTGCTTCCTGCCATCTTCAGATTGTTCGGTACTCACTTCAGGCATCTGCATATATATACATACATAAATGTAGTCCATAGCAGCTTGCATATCGTATATATTAATTGGTACCAATAGCAAATATGACGTGTGACCATGCATCACATAAAAATATGAATATCATGAATATCACTTAAAGAAACAGGTCTGTTTTATATTTAGAGCCCTTCGTTGTGTCTAGCCAACCCATATATGTCCCTATAAATACGTTTTCAGCCTCAACTTTCACCTTTGAAACACAGCAATTTATAGAGACGGCTAGAAATCTTAGCCGCCTCTAAAATAGAGGCTATTTAAGAGGTCGCTGGGTTCATGGGACCGGATGAATGATTCGATTGGAAATTCATGTCCGGCCGGCCTTTACCCTAAAAACATACCCAGTGCAAAAAGATTCTTTACTAGTGATATGTCAGGAGTTGTGCTGAAGGAATGAGATGGAACGGCATACATGTACACAATCCACACACTGCAAGATAGAGAGGGTGGCCGGGTAGTGTGTTCAAGAATACATTAGACATTGCATCCACATTAGCACAAATAATATGGCTTGCATCTACGTAGAAGCTACATTGAGTCGATAACTGCATAGACAAAATCCATTGCATTTGCAATGTGTGTGAAAACCAATGCAAACTTGTTTTGATCCATGATGCATGTCCGCAAGATCATCTAAGATAGTAACACTATTTCTGTTTAGAAAGATTGTTGTTCTAATTTTGTCCAAAGTCAAACATTCCTATCTTTGACGATCAATTTCAATAAAGCCATATATAGTTTAATATCAGAAGATTTATGTTTTTAGATTCACATGAGAAATATTTTCATGGCATATATAATTTTCACATTGTTAAACTATACAAATTTGTAGGAATTGACAGTTAAAGATAGAAATGATTAGCTTATTGGGTCAACAAAGCTAAAATGACAACTAATTTTTGTAACTGTGTGTCAGTAGAAACTAATTGCTAGCTAGGTTGCTTAGGCGAAGAAAGGGTAAGTAAATGATGGATTAGCTTGAGTTCGGTAGGGGTTGGTTAGGCGGAGAAAAGGCTTTTGCTGAGTGTATAAGGGCCTTTGTCGAAATTAGCTATAGCTAAATAAACCCATACAATGAAATAAAATAGCTTATTGTATTTTTTTTTTTTTCCGACCGCCCCGTTCTTGGCGTATTTCGATAAGCAGAAAAATAGCTTATTGTATTGTATGGGTTTATTTAGCTATAGCTAATTCTCGCATTCTCGCATGTGTGTGTGTGGGGGCAACATGCACACTGCAAATCAAGAGAGAACCTCTACTTTGAAAAATTTAAATTAAGAAAACATTGTAATTTAGTTGTATGCTATATTTTAATTAATTTTATGTAGTCAAACTATGTACATACATAGAAACATTATTAGTGCCATATAATTTAATTTCATCGTATTGGTTGGATTATCATTTTATTTCTGAGGTAGCCAGACCTAGAGTCACAGGGCCAAATGCTTCCACTATAGTGAACACATTCTACTATACTAATGTATTTTCTAATTAAAACTTCTCTTATTTTAAGCAGTTCATACAAGACCTATACCACTAAATTAATTTGACTTTATCCCACATGAAATGTAAGTATGTTGTAAAGCATTTATTTGGTATTGCAGATGCTGATATTTTTAGTTTTTAATCGATGTTAGACAAATATGGCTTAGAACGATAAAACAGAAAGATTTTGCATTTCGGAACAAAGAGAATAAACTCTTTTGCATTTCGTGTGGACCTGAACCAGATTTGAGGGGAGTTGACTGCTTCATTAGCAATATGATCAGATTCTGCACTATGCAGTTATGTAGATCTGTCTTTAATTGAACATACGTCTGAAGAACATACCAAGCATATGCCCACAATGTGAAGCCTCGCAGCAGAGATGGCCCTCCTCGCTCCTCCGAGCATCTGACCTTTGAGTTGCCTCACGATTTTTTCCTGTGCAGCCTCTATGGATCCATTGATTTTGGTTACTGGTGGTGGGGACGGAGGACGTTGTCGCCGCCGGCGGTGGTGTTGAGATCTCTTCTCCCTGTGCATGCATTGAGAAGGTAGGAGTATTTTAGGCTGTCTCTGTAGGATTCTTTGCAAGCGAGCTACAGTAGTAAACAAAGCTCGTGTGCTAGCTAAATGACTGCTTGACGATCCAGTACCACTGCTGCCACAGGTACACGCTCCTCGGTTTCTCCGCTGTCGCACCTCTCAAGATCTGGAGAAGCTGGAGCGTTGCCGCCATTGCCTACCGCCGAGACGTGATGGTTGTCGTCGTTGGAAGAACCATCAAACATCTGGCGCACCCAAGCCTACATATAGAATCAACAAAGGGGACGGTATGTAGTACTCCGATCCAGTAGTACTAATAAGGATTATATATACGCGTACACAGCGGCAAAAAAATTAAAGAGTCATCGTCGCCGTCGATGGCTGGATTTCTCACCTCGGCGAGCGCTACAAGCAGCCGATCCCAGTGCTGGCGGAGTCCCATGGCTTACCCTTGGTTCTTCTGGCTCCGCCCGTAGCCCTTTTGCCCATATATATAGGCAAACAGTGCAGCGACTATTACTCCCTCCATTTCAAATTATAATTTTTTTTTTTTTTAACCCTAAGTTTGAACACTCGTCTTATTCAAAAAATGTGTGTAAACATAGTCAAATTTAAGTCTTCTTAAGACCCTTTTGTTAATAAAGCATGCCACAATATAAGAAGTAATATTTTGCACAATTTTTTTTTTTTGAATAAGGCGTGTGGTTAAACTTGAGATTGAAAAAGTCAAACAAACTATAATTTGAAACAGTTTAGTAGTTTTTAGGAGGTAATAGATTTAATAAGTAATTTTGTAGATACAAAGATCATTTTTAGATCTAATTGATCCATGCATGGTGAACTAGATAGGATGAATGAATCTTTTTATTTTTGCAACTTTGGATGTAACATAATTAAATTATTTTTTCATGCACTCCTGTTACTTATGAACGCAACATAACGTGTATATATGCCCAACTTACCTGTATGTATATGAAACCATGCATGTCTATGTAATATGATTGGTCATAGTTTTAACATAAAAATATCATCAAGCTTTATACATGGTAAACCATCCATTCTCGCTTAATGAAAAATGCGCTTAGGCGTTATCGCGAAAAAAAAATACATGGTAAACCTGCTAAAAAATTATTTTTGATACGCTGTTGTTATTTGTGTACAATTTTAACCTTATAATGTGATAGGTTTATACACATCATGACATGAGAGTGATAGTTGTCATTTTAGTTTGGCCATGGCAACAACAAAAAAACAAAGAAGGACGTGACGAGAATTGCACAAAAGAAAGGGGCAGCCAGCTAGCCATGTGCAGAACAAGGGTCGGTCTGCATGTCCATCGAGGTCTCCCTTGATTGCATTTTTTTAACCTGAGGGATTACGTGATTGCTTAATAGATACTCCCTCCGTCCCCATGCTGACCGACGTTTTTTGACTTTTAAACTTCATCTTTGACCATCCGCCTTATTCAAAATATTTTTGCAAATTATAAAATAAAATAATCAATATTTAAGTATCTTTATTGATAAAATAAGTCAAGTAAAAATAAATTATATTTGTGTAAAAATTTTGAATAAGGCGAAGCGTCGAATAAGATGGCACGCGAAAACCGGGGGTGACAAAGTCGGTGGGACGGAGGGAGTAGTATTCTCACTTCGAACATAGTACCCTCTTGCCATGTGATGGCGGTTCGCTAACAAAGCCAATTAAGTACTTGGCCGGCTGTGTGATGGCAGTTTCTGCTAGATACAGCATTAATTACTATTATTCTCACTCTTGCCGCAAGTGACCGTCATGTATGCGGAACTGATCGAAGCGCGTCGTGGTGGGTCTAAGCGCATACTTCTGCAGGTCGATCCGATCTACTAACTCAATTGATAAATATCTTATTGCAAGGCTCGAGACATATATATTGTGTTGTACTTGTACCAATCGACCGCATGACTCCGCGGAGCAACTGGGGTACTCAACACTGTAGTAGTACAATCGGTTGCATTTCTCTATCTAATAACACGGCAAGAGGTGAGCAAAATACTACCTAATCCGAGACGAGAAGTCACATGCATTCTGACATAGCCCAACCTAACTCCCCTCGAATTCCTTCGTTTCAGTTATTTAGAGCCCAAAATTCCTTCCCAAATTCTACTATGCAAAAAAAAGATTCTCCATCACATCAAAATGCCGGCACATGTATCGAGTACTAAATGTCGGTAAAAAAATAAAATAATTACACAGTTTAGATTTACATTGCGAGACGATTCTTTTGAGCTTAGTTACACCATGGTAGGATAATATTTATCACTAACAAACGAAATGTCTTTACATTAATGCGATGTGACATGCATGTCCCATCCGTCCAAAATTTTGGACGCCCGAATCAAAGAATGCCTGCCCATCATCACTGGTATAGCATGGTTACCTTTTCCTCTATTTGTATATTATTGTATATATTATTATAAAATGTAGCACACCCTGATTGCATGTTAGGTTTTGGTTTCAGGATCTGCTACAGTGCTAGGTAACAAGTTCGTGGATGATTTGTCGGTCAAAGTTGATTTATGTGATAATCTATCTCTTTTTGATACAGGTAGCTCATACTATAGACTTATCATCGATGCTGAGAAAATATCAGCAAAAGTTTTTTTTTATTACTATAGCACTTAAGGATAATCATGCTGGTTATTGTAACACTTACCGTCAAACTGTGCAATTAGTTTTATTATTTAAGCTATATTTAATGTTGTGCATGTGTCGAAATATTTGATATGATAGGTGAAGGTGAAAATTTTTGTGAACTAAACAGGGCGTTTGTAGATAAAAAGAGGGTGATGTACTGAAACGAAGGAATTCGAGGGGAGTTAGGTGGGCTATGCCTACCATTTCATGTCTCGAGCCTTGCAATAAGATTTTTCTATCAATTGAGTTAGTAGATCGGATCGACCTGCAGAAGTATGCGCTTAGACCCACCACGACGCGCTTCGATCAGTTCCACATACATGACGGTCACTTGCGGCAAGAGTGAGAATAATAGTAATTAATGCTTGCCTCTTTTTTTTGGCGCTTGTTGTACTCGCCCGAATCAAAAGAAAGCCTGCCCATCATCACTGGTATAGCATGGTTTATTTGTTCCCGGTGTATATACCTTTTCCTCTATTTGTATACTATTATTATTATTATAAAATGTAGCAGACCCTGATTGCATGTTAGGTTTTGGTTTCAGGATCTGCTACAGTGGTAGGTAGCAAGTTCGTGGATGATTTGTCGGTCAAAGATGATTTATGTGATAATCTATCTCTTTTTTTGATACAGGTAGCTCATACTATAGACTTATCATCGATGCTGAGAAAATATGAAAAATGTTTTTTTTTATTACTATAGCACTTAAAGATAATCATGCTGGTTACTATAACACTTTACCGTCAAAATCTAGGCAATTAGTTTTATCATTTAAGTTACATTTAATGCTATGCATGTGTCGAAATATTTAATGTGATAGGTGAAGGTGAAAAATTTAGGGGAAATAAACAGGGCGTTTGTAGATATTTGGGTGTGTTTAGCGTCCCAAAATTTTGGGCGGATGGAACATGCATGTCACATCGTGATTAATTTTGTAAGACGTTTCGTTTTGTTAGTGATAAATATTATCCTACTCTGTGGTGTAACTAAGCTCAAAAAGAATCGTCTCAAAATGTACATCTAAACTGTGTAATTATTTTATTTTTTTACCGACATTTAGTACTTTCGATACATGTCTTTGGCATTTTGATGTGATGGAGAATCTTTTTTTATAGTAAGAATTTGGGAAGGAATTTTGGGCTCTAAACAACTGAAACGAAGGAATTCGAGGGGAGTTAGGTTGGGCTATGTCAGAATGCATGTGACTTCTCGTCTCGGATTAGGTAGTATTTTGCTCACCTCTTGCCGTGTTATTAGACAGAGAAATGCAACCGATTGTACTACTACAGTGTTGAGTACCCCAGTTGCTCCGCGGAGTCATGCGGTCGATTGGTACAAGTACAACACAATATATATGTCTCGAGCCTTGCAATAAGATATTTATCAATTGAGTTAGTAGATCGGAAAAAGGCCGACGTTCCCGTCCGGTTCTTTCGGATCCAGATGTGAGCAGTGCGAGTGTCTTGGCCCACTCGGCGGCCCACGTGCCGATGCAACAAATTCCCGCGGCTCCGGAAACCAAAAGCGGCTGGCTACCACATTGTGGCCTCATGGAGTTGAATTAGTAGATCGGACCAGCTTTGCTGATAAGCTCACATGACGGGCCGTATTACTTTTAGCCCAGGTGAATGACACATTCCATGGGCCTATTTCTGAACCGCTTCTAAGCGTTAATTTCCCTGCTCTGCTGCCAGCAACGGTAACGAGGGAATCCAGAGCCACGAGTCACTCTGGGCACATTTTAACAAAAACCGAAACCGAACCGAACCCAAACCGAGGCGAATTCTTGGTTTTTCGGTTTTTTCATAGTTCGGCTTGATTTTTGGGTTTTGGGAGCTTGGTTTTGGGTTTTACCGGTTTTTAGATGGAACCAAACCGAACAGCGAATGATAAACCCGAAATTAGCAACCGAAGCGATTCGCCGATTCGGCGGCGTTTTTGGGAGCCGTGACTTCCATTCCAGCCCAAGTGCCCAACGGCCCACCACCGTCTCCCTCTTTCCCTCGGCCCTCGACTCCCCTCCCCGCATGAGCATCCGAGCCCTCCCCGACCCCTCCGACCCCAAACCCTAGCGGCCAGCGGCGGCGGCCGCGCCCCTTCCCCATCCCTCCGTTCCCTGCGGGCGGCGCGCCGGGCGGCGCATCCCTAGTTCCCTTTACGCGCCCCCCCCTCTCCCTCCTCACTCTCCCCTAGCAGCTAGCGGCGGGCAAAGGCGGCGGCGGCGGCGGCGCGCATCCCCGTGGATGCACGACGAAGCGGCACACCACCGTCGAGTAGCTCCTCAAACTCCATGGCGCGCATCCGCGAAGAACAGGAGGAACAGAGCAGTCCTCCCAGGTTAGGCCTCTTGACCTCTTTGGTGGGTTTCTATTTTTATTGTATTTCGATTTTCAATTGAGCTGCTGCAGTCTTGCATGGGATTTTTGTCAATGCTGGCGTGCTGTAGATCCACAATCCATTCCATGGCGTTGATGTTATATCTTTTCCACCAGAGATTGAGTTAGTACCATCGATTCATACTGTACAAGTCTCTAGCAATTGTAGATCCAAAACAGTACTCACTTCTTGATTAGGTGCAAAGTGTTCGTTCTGCTCATGTTCTCAAGGAACACATGATTATCACTAACTACACACTGTGATGCGAGTGTAGTACCAAAAATAATAAATGAAAGTGTCCTATGCAATAGATCGTTTTTATTTTGTAAGGCTTTAGTTTGGTACACTTGTATGCAATAAATGAACATTGTTTATTTCGGATGCTTAGCGAAAGCATTATGATTCTTGTGTTTTCCAGCGCTGAAGTACTTGGCATTTTGTGAACTTTTGTTTTCTGTAGCTTGGGGACACTGAAGAAACAGTTGCACAAGATCAACCACATGAAGCTGTAAATGTGGAGGGGGAGGATCAGCAGCAGCAGTCCAAGGACAAGGATGCAGAAGGAGAAGGGGACGATGATGACAGCAAGAAAAGGAAGGCCATGGCTCCAAGATCAGATGTGTGGGATAACTTCAGCAAGATCAAAATTGCTAATGGGGAGGAGAGAGGAAAGTGCAAGTACTGCAGTAAACTATTCCGCTGTGACACAAAGCTAAATGGTACGTCCTCCATGAAAAACCATTTGAAAATCTGCAAGAAGAACCCAAACAAACCTGTAGTGGATAATCAAGGTACTTTGCAACTGCAAGCTAGTGCTGGTAATAGTAGTGCTGGTACTTTAACTACTTGGAAATTTGATCCTAAGAAATTAAAAAGGTTGGTTGCTAAGATGATAATACAAGATGAGCAGCCTTTTATATTATCTGAACGTCCTGGCCTTAGAGAGTTGATGGTTGAAGCATGTCCACGGTTCATTATGCCATCTAGAAGAACAACCACTAGATATTGTGTGAAAGTGTTTGAAGATGAGATAGAGAAACTTAGGAAATTTATAAAAAAGCAAAAGTGAGAGAGTTAGCTTGACAACTGACACATGGACGACTAAGAATAGCATGAATTACATGTGTGTTACAGCTCACTTTATTGATAATGAGTGGCACTTGCGTAAAAAAAATTATTGGTTTTTTCCTGGTTAAGGGCCATAGGGGTGAGGACATTGGTAAATCTTTAGAGAATTGCTTGGCTGATTGGGGAATTGAGAACGTCTTTACAATATCGAGTAGACAATTCTAGTGCAAACAACGGTGCAATTAAGTACATGAAAATGGTACTAAATGAATCAAAAAGGCTGCATTGCTGAAGGAGAGTACATTCATATGAGGTGTTTTGCACACATTACCAACCTAATAGTAGGTGATGGGCTGAAACAAATTGATAATTCAGTTACTGCGTGTTTCGGGCTGTTTGTTAAGTACATTAGGCGTGGAACATCTAGGTTAGCAAAGTTCAAGAAATGTGCTGAGTTAGCAAAGGTTCAGACCAAAGAACTTGTGAACCTAGATGTTTGCACAAGGTGGAACTCAACTTACTTGATGCTAGAGACTGCACGTAAGTATGAAAAGGCCTTTGAAAGGTATAGTGATGAAGATCCATGTTATTCATTTGGAATTAGAGCGTGAGAATGGTCCAGAGTTCCAACCAAATCTGATTGAGAAAAGGCAAGGAAAATGTGTCTGAGTTTCTTAAACACTTCTATGATCGACCCTTTCGTGTCTCTACCACAAGTCATCCAACTTCCCACACATACTTTCATGAGATTGCTGATGTTTTGGTTTTGCTTAGACAATGGTGTAACAGTGAAGATACATTACGCAAGGAAATGGGTGAGAGAAATGTTAGTGAAATATTACAAATATTGGGGAGAGAAGTATGGAGAGAGGCTGGGAGATAGAGAGAAGAGAGGAGAGAAAGACAAGGGTGATCGATTCTTGAACATCATTATTTTTTTTTTTTTGTTCTTTGTTGATCCTCGGTTCAAGCTTTCTTCATATGTCAAAGTCGGCTACTAAGGTGATGTTCCGGGATGAAGTAGGAGAGAAATTATGGGGTACAGTGGACACTTATTTACGTGCATTGTTTGAGGAGTACAAAGAACTGTATGCTCCAAAATCCAAGTGACAAGGTGCCTTGAATCTAGTGAAACACCAGCAGGTGAGTTTTGGACTTATGAGCTCCATTATTGCACAACGATGAGCAATAATATGGGTGACAAATGGCAATTGTGAAATCTGAACTAGATAAGTATCTTTCGAGAGGATAGAGAGGACCCTGCAAAAGCAATTGACATTCTAACTTGGTGGAAGGACAATGCTACTAGATTCCCCATAATTTCTCGTATGGCCCGTGATCTTCTAGCAATTCCTATCTCAACAAAGTAGCCTCCGAGTCAGCCTTCGGTGCAGGTGGAAGAACACTTGATGATTTTAGGACCTCACTCACACCAACAATGGTTGAGCGGCTTGTGTGTACAAATGATTGGCTTCGTGGAAACTACTACGAACCTGTTGAAGAGGACATAGAATCATTGGCCAAGCTTGAGGAAGGTATAATCACTTTATTATGTCTTGCTGCTAAGTCATTGTTGTTATCATTTAGTATGTTTACCATGATCACTTAGCAAATAAGCTGAAACATAATTACTTTTTTGCAGACATGGGTGCATTGGCGATTTCTAAGGACTAACTGAAACTACCTTGTTGCTGTTGTTGATGCCTTGCTGCTGTTGTTGATCACCATGATCACCTTGCTGCTGTTGTTGATGCCTGCAGGGCTGCTGTTTTGTGCTGAAATTCTGAAAACTGCAATGAATAAGCTATCATTTGTCATGTATTTGCTACTGTAAACTATAAGTATTTGCTACTGTCACTGATCACTAGCTATTGTGTGAATTTGTAATGTTTGAACAAGTATTTGCTGCTGTAAACTGTTATTTATCAACTTCAACATATGTATCTGTTGTTTGCTGCCTGATTGCTACAGGTGATTGATGTGTTCTTTGTGTTGTTCGGTTTTTTCGGTTTAAAACCGAAAACCAAAAAAAACCGAACCGATTTGGTCGGTTCTTTTTAATTCTGGGAAACCGATGGGCTTTTCAGGTTTCGGAAACCGAACTTTTAAAAACCGAACCGAACCGAACCGTCATAGTCGGTTTAAACCCTAGCCCCCAGTGAGCCACGGCGGGCTGCCGTTGCTTGCTTCTCCCACAGAACAGACAGAGGCAGCAACAAGCCAGAACTTCGTGCTTGTTGACCAATCTCCCATTTCCTCGCCTCGGTTAGCTCTTCTTCCCTACTTGTCGATTGCGGTCCGTCCGTCGCGAAATTCTCTTCGTTGTTGCGTCGTCTTCTTCTTGGATGTGAATCCATTTCCGCGGGATGCCAAGAAGCGTTCGCCTTTCTTGGTTCCTCGCGCGACCTACCCCTACACGGTTCTTCATTCGACTACTGAGGTGCTCACGCCCGATCACCGTGTTCCGTGCAGGTAACCTGTTCGACGAAATGCCGCCGGAAGACGCGCGGCGCGGGGAGACGACGTCCAGCGGCGGCGACCGCCTCAGCGGCCTTCGAAAATGGGTGTTGCTGCTTCCGTCAAGACTGGCCTCAAGAGCTTGAAGCTTATCCATCTCAGTCTGGATGACACCACCCTCACGGAGCTCTGTTCAAGGTGCGTTTCTCTTGAAGAGATTGAGCTCAACGACTGTGTCATACCCCAGGCCACAGAGATGCAGTCCAAATCGCTGAAACGTTTGGCCATGATCGAGTGCAAAATCCCTAAGGGCCTCCTGTCTGTTGATGCTACAAACCTTGTCTTGCTGCAGTTCAGCAGCAACTTTGGCTATGTTCCGTGGATCCACCACTTGGGGTTGCTAGCAGCATCCAATGTAATCCGACGGGTAATACATAAGCATCCTGACTGCTCTGGCATCGGCTCTTGCAACCTTTGTTGGAATTTAGACGTTAAGTGGGCTTGGCCCAATAACAAATTCTGAAATTCCTAAAGAAATCTCAAAGGCCCATTCATGAATATGGAAAGGAGGGAGTGGTGGAATCCTTTAGTACCACATTGCTTGTGGAAGGTGGAGAGGACCAACTTAAATATGGAAGTTGTTCCTACCTTCTCAAGTCTAGTGTGAGAAGGAGAAAGAGAACTCCACGCGCGGCGCTCGCTCGCCTCGGCCGGGCGGGGCGGGCGAAAACGCGAGGCGCATTACATGCGCGTGAATGGTCCTCCCGAAATCCGGCTCCTCGCCTTGCGGGTGCGCGGTCTCCTTTTGCAGATTTAGTTTTTGGTCTTTTGGTTTGCGAGTTCTAATCAAATCTGAAACAGCGAGTCCTAACCGGTCTGCGAGTTCTAATTAAATCTGAACAGCGAGTCCTAATCGGTTTAGATCGTGATTGGGTCACGAGGTCGGTTCACCGGACTATATAAGCAGACCGGCGGCCACGCTAAACGCATCCAATTCAAAGCTTAGGGTTTTGCCTCTTCTACATTCTTTGCGCCGCCGTCGCCAAGTCTCCAGCCGATCGTTCGCGTGCAAGAACCGCCCGAGGCGGCGGGTCTCGAACCGTCGTCTTTGCGATCCTGCACGGGAGAAGGCGAATAAAGGTTTTGGGAAGCGCTCTTGGCGACTTTGCTCCCAATCTTCGCCACGCTCGCTCGTCTGAGAAGGACACGCGGAGGACCGTCCCAAAGCGCCGTCTTAAATCGACAACGTCTTCAGCGACCACCGACCGAAGACGGCGACAAAGACACTGGAGGAACTCGACTACGCTTTAGAACCTCTCCATTACGTTGTCATCAACGTCCCGGTCGATTCTCCGGATCTAATCTTTATGTTAGTCATGTTCAGTCAATCCAATCTATCTGGTGTGCTAGTTGTGTTAACACCACATTGCCATGATCTATGATATGCGATTATGCTATGCTATGATCTGTGTTATGTGTTCATACTATGTTAGTATGCTTGACTTGCTCTATCTAGTAGATCTTTTAATCATGATTTATTTTATGGAATTAATCTGGAAATTGCCTAATTCTTTAACAACCTTGAGATCTTGAAGCTCTCTCATGTCAAGCTGGATGACACCACCCTCGCGCAGCTCTGCTCTAGGTGCACTTCTTTGGAAACGCTGGAGCTCAGGGATGTTCCGTGGTCAGCAAGGAGATTCGATCCCCCTCACTGAGGCGCTTGACTATGGTCAGCAGTGAGTTCACTACTGAATCGGTGGTTCATGCTCTGAACCTTGTCTCGTTGCGCTTCACCAGACCATTTCGATGTGTTCCTCAGTTCCATAACATGGAGTTTCTAGTCACAGCGAGTATCACACTTGATGACTCTTGCATGTCTAGTGATAGTCTATGGACATTGGAGGATGATGAAAGAGATGAATTCGATGATGATGGTGACTTTTTTCCACAGTTTAGTGTTGATGACTCTGATGATAACAGTGATAGTGAATCAGATCAGGACGAAGAAGATGAGTCTGACTATGATGGTGCACACTCTGATGCTGAGGGATCAGATGATAATAGTGAATATGGATGCAGTCCGGACAAAGAAGATGAGTCTGACCATGATGGTACACATGTTGGCGCTGAAGATTCTGATGGGAATCATGGTTGTTATGGACCTGTTGATAACGATGATAGCCATACTGTGGAGTACAACAATGATTGTGGACGAATGATTGGGGGAGATGGTATCCTTTGCAGCCTCTCAAAAGTTAGAACTATGGACCTATTTGCCCATTCAGGAGAGGTACAGCTTAATCTTTTCCTGCTATATGAGTTGCTACTTGACAAATGTCAGCAGTTGTGGTTAATTGGTTATGCATAAATGAGCCAATATAATAATTAGATGTGCAAGAAATTCTGGTTGTTTTGATCAGTGGTTAAATTTGGACGATGCACTTTTGTGTACAATTTGCAGGTGCTGCTCGTGAGGGGATCGAAATCTTGTACTGATTTAAAAAAACCTGAAGACTCTCTGCCTTGGTGAATGGTGTATAACTCCTGACCTTGATGTATTGGTAGCAACCATACTTAAGCGCTCACCAAACTTAGAGAACCTTTCTGTTCACCTTGACATGGTGCGTATAAAATTATAAATTCACAAGCCCAATAAATGTTTGTTCAGAGTTTTAAGCACATGCTGAATTCCTAATTAAGTGTATTGTTTTGCATTAGGCCAACAAGGTCAGAGTGGGCTTCAAGCCAAGGGCAAGTTCATTTGCATGCACTAACCTGAAGAAGGTGAAGATCACATGTTGTAAGCATGATATTGTTTGCAAATTGATGGAGTTCTTCGATATGAATTGCATACCACGTGAGAAGATTTCCTTCCATTGGACTGCGTGCAATTGTGTTACCGAGAGAGGTACAGGGTTGCAGGCAAAGCGCAAGGCAGAAACTGAAGCTGAGAAAATACCAGCAAAGCAGAATAAGGCAAGGGAAATGAGGAAGCCCCAGCTGATGATGGTACGCTGATGTGATACCACAATAGTGTTGGTGAAGACGCAAAGGGGAAAGGTGGGCCAGCTTGCTGCTTGCTTAGTTTATATTTTTATTCTGAATGGAAGAATCTGGAAGAAGTGTGATGCATTTTCCTGTGGTGCATAAACATTTCAGTGTAGTTACGATAGAGTGTACATGTGTCCTTTGGGTTGTATTGAAAGGGTTCATTGAAAATTCAGATGTACAGTGGTTTAGAACTAAAGCTCCAGACGTCCTCTACTGAGGAGCAATGCTACTGAATATATCTGGTCATGGAATCGCCATGAATTTTACTCATCGTACTTGACATTTGTCATTAATTTTGATTCGCTTTCCCACTCCCTACCCACCCCATTTTAAAAGTTATGTTTCTGAATTTCTGATGCAGCCACAAATAGAAAAAATGGAAATGAATCATTTCAAGAGTACCTGTTAAATTGTTTATGTAGCCTTTTACAGTAAAAAACAACAATTGTGTCAATGGCACTACTGGTGAGGCAGTGACACCTACCCACTCTGGCGGAGCAGCGTATATTCACGACAACTTCACTGCATATGATTGACATTTTTTCGGTAAATCTAAACAGCTACTGTTGTGAGAAATGGAAAATGCAGGAAAACAAGTTCATCTTACGTTTTTTTCTCGCTTTATTATGCAGTGCTGATATATGGAGTCGACAGGCCTTTCGAACTGCAAGCCTTATCAACGCCAACATAAGTGCATCTGTTGTTAAAAAAAAAAATCATGATCAGTTAAGTAGTGAGTACAACTATGCGGTCCCTAAAACAATCCTTTGTTTAAGTCAAGCTCTAAAGTAAGTTTGGGGTGTGCAGTTGTTCATTTTTTTTTTTTATCCCTCACTTAAATGGTATATATATCTTGAGTTGATTTTTGCTTGTGTAGTGGATTTTGTTGCTAGAGATACTTGGAGTGAGGGGAGATCAGCCCTGGCAATGAGCAGAGGCCTATTTCTGTTGCCAGATTTTATTCAGTCATGAGGTGCTTCAGCTTGGTGTTTCAGGTCTTGGTAAGTAATAAGAGCACACTAGAAAAGAGCTAGTAATAGTAATTGAGGAGGTATACTGTGTAGAATACTGGAATTAGTGGTAACACGTGCTGTTTAATATAACTTGTATAGAGGTTAATATGCCGTCCATGATTTCTATAATATAACTTGCATAGAATACTAGAATACTGTGTATAAACAGGAGTAATAAGGAGGCATAGAGGTTAATATATGCAGGGGCTATATATATATAATATAATAAGACGATCTTTGAGGGGCCACCCGATCTGGCGATCTCCCATTTTTGCCAGTAGTAGTTTCCCTTCCCTCCCTTCCCCAGCGAGAACGAGAGCCGAAGCCTCTGCTGCAGCCCAAGAACCCGCCCGTCACCGGTCCAGCGAGTCCCCTCAAGGCTTCTCCATCTCTTGTTCTGGTCAGTTCATCTTTCCTCCCCTCCATTGCTGGCTGATTCGTGTGACGTCCTCTTGCATTGCGGGCGAATCTGTTGTTGATGGAATATGCCGTCCATGATTTCTTGCCGCTGCACGGTTCTTGATTCCTTGGTGTTCATGCCGGTCGTTCTTTCCGTGCAGGCAACCCGTTCGACGGAATGCTCCCGGCGGGGCAGGGGACGCCCGGAGGCGATGGCGATGGCGGCGCCGAGGACCGCCTCAGCCGTCTATCGGACAAGACCCTGCTCCGTATCATGTCGCACCTCAAGGCGTGGGAGGCGGTGCGGACGTGCGTGCTCTCCACGAGGTGGCGCTACCTGTGGGCCTCCGCGAACCGCCTCGACATCCGCAAGCCGTGCGCCTGCGCCAACGGCGCCGACGAGCATCCCCGGACGACGGAGTTCGCCGAGTTCGTCAAGAACCTGCTGCTCCGGCGGAGGCAGCTGGCGCCGCTGGAGTCGCTCCGCCTCTGCTGGAGCCACGAGGCCCGCGACGGGGACGCCAACCTCTGGATCGCCTACGCCGTCAGGCACGGCGCGGAGGAGATCGAGCTCTCCGGGGAGCATCACGCCGTGCACCCGTCGCCAGAGTACACCAGCTTCCTTATTTCTGGCGACGACTTCATCCAGACTCGCCTCAGGATCTTGAAGCTTATCCATGTCCGGCTGGGAGCTAATGGGAAATCTACCATTATGAAGGGCTTCGGAGAAACACCACTCCCCAACTGGGCTTCGGCAATATAACATTATGAAACACGCCTCGTCCGCTAAAATACCATCCGACTCGATTTTACCTCTTTTATTCCCTTCTTACCCCTGCCTTCTCTCTTCTTTTCCACCTCAAACGGAACAGCCGGCTAAAACGGATCGAGTAGCAAGAAAGAAGGCTGCGTGCAGCACGCGCACAGACTCGATGCTAAGGCCGCCGCCATCCTCGACACGTACCACTTCAGCAGCGCGCCGGCCACTGCCGCGTACATCAGGACCTCCGCACGGGTCCTCGTCCACCTCCACGATCATGCTGTCCATCTTCCCCGCCGTGCCGGCCTCGTGCAGCTGCATGCCATTGCCGCCGCCATGTCTTTGTTACATGCCAACACACGGAGGTAGCAGGTGGATGCATAGCATAGGTACATCTTGTACTACGTACCTGGTGAAAGCATGCCTCATCGATGACTTGATATACCGCTCCACTTGCTCAGTTGCTCCCCAGCTGAGAACGACGACGGCACGTCCTCGCTGAGCATGGTTGCCGCCAAGACAGTAATGGACACGACATTCTCCAAGGCAGCAATGGAAGAAGCTCCGTGGTCGTCACCGAATGCCTCGTGGTAGTCCAGCAGCTTGCCTTCCGCCCACGAACGCACGGACGCCAGCGTCGCCGTCAAAATCCTGACGTGCGCCGTCTCCAGCGCGCCGCCGGCTGCCTCGGCCTGCCTCCGGGCGTCGCCGCGGACTTGCTCGAGCATGGCCAGGGCCGCGGACAGCAGGTCCGGCTCCTTCTCCCCGGTCACCACGTACTTCTCCAGCAACAGCCACGTGAAGCAGACGCCATGGATGACGACGTCGAGCCCGCGAGGACAGTCCACGTCTTCCGGATGAGTTCCATCAGCTCGTCGACCTCGTCCAGCACCACCGTCTCGTCCCTGGCGTCGAACACGGCGCAGAGGAGGGTCACGTACAGGTGCACGTTGAGCGAGTACCCGTCGGCCCAGCGGCAGCAGGCGTCCACGGACCGCCAGCACGGCGCCGTCACGGCGGCGGACGGCGGACAGCGCGAAGGTCGAGGACGGGTGGGAGACAAGGCCTGCCTCGAGGACCATGAGCTGGCGCGCGCTGTCGGCGTCGGAGGACCAGGTGGGCGGGCGGCGTCGGAGGAGCAGGCGGCTTCCTCTGCTCGATCCGTTTTGGCCGGCAGTTCCGTTCCCATCGCGTGGAAAAGAAGAGAGAAGGCAGGGGCAAGAAGGGAATAAAAGAGGTGAAATCGAGTCCGATGGTATTTTTAGCGGACGAGGCGCGTTTCATAATGTTATATTGCCGAAGCCCAGGTTGCGGAGTGGTGTTTCTCCGAAGCCCCATTCTCATAATGGTAGATTTCCCATTGGCTCGTCCGGCTGGATGGCACCGCCCTCACGGAGCTCAGCTCTAGGTGCACTTCTCTGCAAGAGATAGAGCTCAACGACTGTTTCATTTTTTCATACCCCAGGCCACCAAGATACAGTCCGAATTGCTCAGGCGTTTGACCGTGATCAAGTGCAAAATCCCTAGCGGCCTCGCTGTTTATGCTCCAAACCTTGTCTCGCTGCAGTTCAGCAGCAATTTTGGCCATGTCCCGTGGATCCAGAACTTGGGGTTGCTAGCAGCATCCAATGTAGACCAATGGGTAACCCATAAGTACCCTGACAACTCTGGTCCCGGTTCTTGCAATCTTGAGATCCTGAAGCTCTCTCGTGTCAAGCTAGATGACACCACCCTGGCGCAGCTCTGTTCGAGGTGCCCTTCTTTGGAAGGACTAGAGCTCAAGGACTGTTCAGTAGAGGGCAAGGAGATTAGATCCACCTCACTCAAGTATTTGGCTATGATCGGCTGCAAATTCGCTATTGGATTCAGGGTTCATGCTCCAAACCTTGTCTTGCTGCGCTGCATCAAGCCTTTTCAACACTTCCCTCAGATCCAGAAAATGGAATTCCTAGTCACAGCAACTATTGTTCTTGATGACTCTTGCTTGCTTCCTGATTGTCAATGGCCACAGGAGGATGAGTCAGATGATAACAACAGCAATGGATATGATGGTGACTCTGGTGAATCTGCTGGTAGTAGTATCTACTATGATTCTGATCGCGATCGGTCCACACCAAGTGATGACGAGGACAATGACTGTACTCTGAATTATAGTGTGATTGCAGAGGACAGAAGAGAATCCAATTATAAGATTTATGGTCATAAACGCAGAGGAAAAGAACCTGTGAACAGTTGCTATGAAGAGTATGAGAGCAAGATTTCTAGTGACCTCAGTGGTGTTGGTATGCTTTGCAGCCTCTCACATGTTAAAACATCGGACCTGTTAGCTCATCCAAGAGAGGTACAGTCCAGGCACCTTGCTGGTACCTTTTAGTTTTTATATGCTTTTGTGCACTGTGGTCGTTTCTTTTCTTAACACTTCGCAAAGTGATGGCTATGCATGGGAAGGAGCTAAGAGAGTAATTAGATCATTCTCTTGATGAATTTATGTAGAATAAAATTTAAATGTTTAAATCGACTATTAAATGATTAGGTCAATATTCTGAAGTTCAGATTTACAACAATGGTAACATTTGCAGGTCTAAAATAACGTATTGGTCTCCATCCAATCCGAATACTTTAATTGGGTCTGTATTGTACTTTTATGATGGAAATGTTATGAAGTTCTTCACTAATAATTCAGGGACTGTGAGTGCCATTCATGTGAATAAATTTAGCTACATGAAAAATTTTCTTGTCTTCAATAATTCTTTCTACTCTTTTTAGTATCACCCACATATTTAATTGCTATTATGTTTCCTATGTAATGTGCAATTATTCGATGTCAGAAAAAAGTTTCAATGACTAATTGTTACTGAACTTTGATCCTAACTTACACTGATGTCCTAAAATGTACACGCCACAGAATTAGGATTTAATTAATATTTTCTATGGAAATTGTTTGCATATATTTTGCCAGAATATGCTTTTTTTTTCATTTTGTTGATATCGCTAGCATATTTGTTACTTCAGCATTTTAAGGGCAAACTGTCTTAAACACTGCAGAATTGACTTGAGGTAGAACAAAAATATAATAACTTATGACCTTCTATATCAAGAGAACCTAGTTCATTTCTATTCATGGAATGTTCATTTCTAATTCATCTGTGAACCTAGTGCTAAAAGGGATATAACTTCCACCTCATAGTTTTCTTCTGTTGTGATTATTGATTACAGTGCTGTGCATTCTCAATTTGTCCTATGCTGAAGTATCACTATATAATAATTTAGTTCATTCGTCTAATGGTTATTATGGTTGAAAAGCACATTGGTGACAGAATTATTTCTAATACGAAATGTGCAGGTGCTTTTGACGAGGGAATTGAAATCTAGCACTGAATTCAAAAACCTGAAGATTCTGTCCCTTGGTGAATGGTGTATAGCTCCTGGATTTGATGAATTAGCATTCATACTTGGGCACTCACCAAACTTAGAGAAGCTTTTTCTTCACCTTGACATGGTGTGTATTAAACTATTAATTCACATAATAGTCAACTCATAGTTGTTTAAGCATATGGTCACTGCCTAAACCCTGTTATTATTTTGCTTTGCACAGGCGTATAACGAAAGATTGGGATTTTATAAACATACAAGGAAATTCTTGTGCACCAAGCTGAAGATGGTGAAAATCACATGCTGTAAGCACGATTTCATGGTCCATACATTGGCAGACTTCTTCCGTGATAATAGCATACCACCTGAGATGATTTTTGTCCATCGGACTACCTGCTCTGGATGTCTTGGAAGGAAGGCTCCAGGTGAAGCACAAGGCACAAAGCAAAGCTGAAAAGAGATAAGCAAAGAAGATGAATGCAGGAAACTGAGGAAGCCCCACATGATGAGGTTTTCGTTGATGTCAAAACTGTAATTGTGTTGGTGAAGTACACAATGAGTTGAGTTGCATAGTTTAGATTGTATTCTGAACACAAAAAGTTACGCGTACTTGCTCGGCATTAATACTTTGGTTCATTAACATCTCAGTATAGGTTTATATGTGTTCAGTAGGTTGTATGGAAAAGGTCGACTGAAAACTCAGAATGTAGCTCCTGATGTCATCTGCTGAGGAGCGATACACATGAAGAGATTCATACTGAATAAATCTGGTTTACATCTGTACACATTTTTGCATAAAGTTGGCGATGGTAATCGTGTCTATATGTGATGATTGAAGCTCTGAAGCACATTGTGAATGTTGTTTTCACTTTATGCTAGCACTTCCCATTCCTTCTTTCTTCACATTCTCTCCCCTTTGTAAAGATTTATGATCAATTTTAGGAATATGTTGTGACTTTCTGATGCAATCTCAAGCATAAAGATAAATTATTTTCGTGAACACTTTGTGACACAATATTATTATTTATCCAGATGAAATTGAAGAGAGAGGTGGGCTGTAATTATATAGCCATCTGATGCAAAAGAAAGTGAAGCATGTTTTTATGATGAAATGTCCTACTACTAGCCAACTTATATGTGTGTAGGCTGGCAGATGAGCTGTAGATATAACCAGTTGTAAATTGTATTATTAGTCATGTAGTGTTATTTCGAACCATAGGAATTTCTATCCACTTAGAACCAATAAGGAGACATCGCAACCTGATGGGACAACCCCAGATTCTAAACAAAAACATTCGACCAGTTTCTTTATCCAACACAACATTACGGATTTTATGTTAGGGATTATTTGGATGGTTTTTTTTTTTAGGAACTGGAATCTACTTAATGGACTAGGTTATTTGGCTTGGAATTTGACAGTTTACTTTTCAAAGTTCGGATGTAAGCCTATCTTAACTACTACGTTTCTCGGCTCGCTCCAGCTACACCAAAAAATATAACACATAAAATAGAGCATCTTTCTCATATGAAAAATAGTAGTATATAAATATATTCCTCACACAAACATATATAAGCCTAATTGATCTGTGCCTAAATTATGATTATTTGAATGGATTCAATTCCGTGTATCCAAAGAGGGCCTTAGTATTTTTCAATTTTTTTGTCTAGATAATTCTAGATTTAATGTGTCAATTGTATTCATTTTTATTAGTACAATAAATAAACACCACACACCTTTGTTTCATTTTTGTGTAAATCTTATTTTATTGTATTTTTATTATCTTTTAGTTTTTTAGGCGAATTTTATTATTTTTTAGTAATAACTAAGGAATTGGCGCAAAGAGGGGTCAACAGCTTCATCGGCTTGGTGGGCCATAGATGGGCCCGGCAGCGTGGGCTGAAGAAACACCAAAACCCCCCAGTCTCCCCTGTCTCCTCCCCATTTCCACTCCACTCAATCCTCATTTCTTCACGGAACCCAATGATCGTCGGAACTGCCCCTCCCGCCGCCGCTCGCCGCCTCCTGCTGTGAAAAGATCAAGGATTCGCCGCCGTCGCAGCCGATCTTCTCGTAAGTGTTCCCTCCCTCCTGCTCTCTGGACAGCCCCTGCAAGAATCCGCATCCGCCGCGAAGCTCTGATTCTAGGGTTTGCCTGGTGATCTCGTCCTTCTCTAAGTGCAGGCTACCCGTATTCTCCGACGAGATGCCCCGAAAGGTCGCCAAGCGGTGGGTGCCGGTCCACCGGCCGGGGAAGCCTCCTCGTCCTCGGGAGGAGGAGGGGGAGGTGGGGGATTCGACCCCGCCGCCGACCGCCTCAGCGCGCTGCCTGACGCGCTCCTCCACCACGTCATGTCGTTCATGAAGGCGTGGGACGCGGCGCGCACGTGCGTGCTCTCGCGGCGGTGGCGGGATCTCTGGGCCTCCGCGCCCTGCGTGGATATCCGTGTCGGGAGGTATAGCCGCAATCCGCCCCGGGAATACGCCAAGTTCGTGTACCGACTGCTGCTTGCTAGGAGGCCCTTGCGCCGATAGACACTCTCCGCCTCCAGTCACCCAAGGAGGAGTATGAGGACGAGGACGAGGATTTCGACATTTCTGATGTTCAGATGTGGATCCGCCATGCAATCAGACGGAATGCTCGCGTTATTCAGCTAACGGGTCACCCCAATTTATATGCAGACGTGGATTCTACGTGCCTTGTCTCTCGCCACCTCAAAATCTTGAAACTTACACATACATTAGTGTCTCATTGCTTCGCCAGGCAGCTGTTGCCTCGGTGCCCTTCTTTGGAGGAACTAGAGCTCAAGAACTGTTCGGTATACTGCGACGATATTGCATCTGTCTCTCTGAAGAGGTTGACCATGGTCAAGTGCACTTTTGGTAAGAACTTCTCTGTTGATGCTCCAAACCTTGTGTTTGTGCAGTGCACCGCGCCAGAGAATTGGGTCCCTGTGTTCAAGAACTTTGGGGTGCTGGTAACAGGTATTGTCACGCTTGATGACTCTTTATTGAGTGATGAGTTTAAAAAGTACCAAGAGGATGATGATGAATATCCTCAGACAAGTGATGATGATGATGACAATAACAGAATGCCCGAAAATATGTTCCTGATTCTGATGACAGTGATCAAATGCTTATTGGTGAGCGTGGATTCTTAGATGATTATTATAATGAGGATTGTTTACCAGATCTTATCAAGGACAATTATGATTATGGAAGTGATATCAATAGTGATAGCGACACCTATGAGTACAGTGAGATTGCAGATGGCTCTGAAGATAAGGAGTTTGGAAATCGTGACAATAGACTTGATCGCACTAGGGGCAGTAAAGATCATGGTTTCAGTGCAAAGCATATCATTAATGATTATAAAATATTGGGTGGCCAAAATGTTCTCAATAGCCTTTCAACTGCTCGACATCTGGGCTGTTAGGTCATTCTGGAGAGGTAGTTACATTCTACAATTCTGTTGTTTATCTTGTTTTTAATTCCTTAATTCTTTTGTCCAGTGCATTTTGTCTCTTTTTCTGCTGAATATACTATGAATTTGAGGGTGTCTTAGTAATCATTCAACATTTTGCATTCCAAATCATTGCTGATTTTAGGGATGGATCCAGCTTTTTACACTATATCATTGAATTCAAACACTGAACTGGTTTTACCAAAAAAAAACACTGAAATGGTTAGTGCACCGCTGCACCAAACATCAGATGCTTCCAAGTTCTAACCCTCCTGAAGTTGGAACATCAATCACTTAACCAGAATTTAAGATTTTCTCATAGGGATGTGTTTTATCAGTTCAATGTGAGCTGTCTATTTTTAGTTTTATGCTATTGTACTGCATGTTTGCTTTACATATTTTTTACCAGAATAGCGTAATTTACTTTTCACTGTCGTTGCCGCTCTCGGCCCTCAGCTTACAATAATAAAATTAGAGTTAATCATTCAGGTCGTTAGAGCACTTATAATAAGTACCTCTGTGTTCAAATTATGTCAATCAGCAAACTGCAGAAAACAAACTAAGCATGTTATATATAATGGCAATATTCTCTCTTTTGAAGCGAATTTGGTGTTTATTTTGCTATATAAATTTTCTTTCGATTGTATCCTATAAACTCACACCTGTTTAGGGACAATTTCAACATGTAGTTTCATTCACCAGGAAAAAAGTACACTTTCCAAATGTAGTTTTATTAGCAAAAAATGGTGGACGATAATTCCTATCTGAAGAGTCTTATGGCATTCCTGTTGGGTTATCACTATTCATTGTTGTTATAATGTGTTTCAAATAATTTTCTCCTATTTAAATATGAAGGTCATACTGAGGAGAGAATCATTAAGTTATCCAACTTTTAGCAACCTGAAGACTTTGGTCCTTGGAGAGTGGTGTATCAGTACAGGTGCTAACTTTGACATATTACTTCTCTTGCTTCAGCATTCACCTAGTCTCGAGAAGCTCTATCTTCAGCTTGAAATGGTAAGTACATGTACATCTTGGATCAGTGTTTCTCAATGCTGACTCAAAATTATCGGATGGTTAATTAAGTTGATTTTTTGTTTGTCCTTCAAAAAGAACTGTGACATCCAGAATGCACTGAGAAGAGGTATAGAACCAAAGGGAGGATCATTTGCTTGCAAACATCTTAGTATGGTGAAGATCAGATCGCCAAGGGCGATCCAAGAGTCCATATGTTGGCGCAGTTGTTCAGGTCTAATGGACTCCCATTTGAGAAGATTTATGTCCATCGGAGTGGGAGTTTCTGTGAGTGCCTTGTGTCGATATGTTTTGGTTTGTGCACTATTGTTGTTTGCACTCTTTTGTCATACAATACATCAAGTGATTGTTGCAATAGGATTTCTTTTTCTGTTGGCTATTCATGTTTTGTGATCCTATCCTGAACCTTTTTTCTTTTTCTGTTCACGTGAATCTTTGCATTCACTTTTTTTTGTGGGGAGCATTCACTAACTTTCTGTTGTTTTGTGCAGACCTACGTAACTTGAAGCTGGAGAGGAGCATTGCCCTTGATTAACTCCGTGAAATGTGCGATATGACAAACATGTACTACATTGTAGACCTGTTTCAGCTTTAGATGATGACTGGAACATTATTCATGCAGAGAACTTGCAGGACATGTAGCGCTAGAATGCATGATTGTCTCGCACATCTCTATCAAGTTGTCTTGTCAGTTGGTATCGTTTGAAAAACAAAATTCGGATTCGAGTACCTTCGGTTAATTAACTGTGGTTTAGTACCTTGTGTTAATCGTCAGCACTGTTGTCTTTTAACACATGGTGGGTGCTGTACCCTGTGGTTCAGTTTCGAGTTTCTACTGTGTAAGGGCATCTATGTTCAACATATATTCTCAAATCTCTAAGCGTGACAGAGGTACAAATATTTCAGTGTTACAGTGCCAGGGAAATCTGTAGTAATCGTGTGGTTCAGTGAAGACTGATGCTTGTGGTTCCATCCATTGACCATAATGCTTGATTCTTGTTTAGGATCCCATATCCCCATGACTACGTTGGTCAGACTTCAGTTCTACTGTTTCTTGCTAGGACCATATCTCAAATTCCCATGAGTCCGTTGGTACACACGTTTGATTTTTTTTTTTTTTTTTTTTTTTTTTTGAAATGACTTACAGTGTTTGAGTTGATTGTTTCAACAATTGAATTATTGAGCTCGGGGTTTTGCGTGTCGCTTTGCTGCTGCTTGCCATAGTTGCCGCTGCCCTGGAGAGTAAACTGATGCCGCTGGGGAAAGATGTTGCCTACCAGGAACATATATGAATGAAGCTACAACACGTGCTCCAGGGCATGCAGGTCCCATCTATCTTCCAAGCATGTTGCTTTCAGTTAATTCTCTAGACTATATCCTCCTATAGACCAAGTGGCGGAGCTAGAGCAATTGCCACGGGGTGCGCTGGGCCTGTGGGTGCATATAATTGTATTTCGTGGATGCAAATACATTGGAAATTTGATCATGATCATTGATTTTCAGATTTTTTGTGAGTGCGGCTGCACCCGCTGCTCATAATATAGATCCGCCCGTGTATAGACCTAACATATATCTTTTGAGCAAACGTATTTCATCCGTTTATATTAGTAATGTTTCGGTCTATTCTTATATGGTGACATCATGACTAATCTCTCATGCTGTGGTGACACTGAGCTTTGAACTGGTTTGACACATGAGAAAAGCATGGATTATGGAATATTTTTGAGCGAGTAAAGTATTTGGGAAAATAAATTGATCTTCGTGGTCTTGGTTTAGATTGATAAATACATCTATATAATAATTTAAAAAATTATTGTCTCATCAATTTCTATTGAATATATGAAATGCTAAGTAATTTGTAATGGTTTTCAGACGAGCCACCATCATACTTGGTCACCGCCTACAGCTCGTCGAGAAGTCGGAGCACCTCTAGGTGACGCCAACCACTGCCGAACTCATCCAAGTGTTGTGCACAGTACACGCTAACAGTTCCTTGCGCGATTAATCGCGGCGGCGGGCCTGTCGCCTGGCCTAGGGGTGTAGGCGGGTACCTAGGCGGCTACCCAGCTATTGCTGGCGAAAAGACGGCCAGATCCTCCATGGCAGGGACGCGGGGACGGGCGCGGAGGTCGGGCAACGATGCGGGAGGAGGTGCAGCGGCAGTCGATGGGGAAGAGGCGGCGGATCCGCCAAGGCGGGGTGCGTGGGGGCGGCGCGGACGTCGAGTCGGGGGGTTAACATCGAGAGGGGAAGCAGCGGCCGGTGGGGAAGGAGGCGGCGGTGTGGGTGAGCAGCGGGCGCGAGCAAAGGAGTTCGGGAGGGATAAAGAAAACAGAGGCAGAGGGGAGCTCGGGAGGGGATAAGGTGTTGGTGTGTGTTACTTGGGCTGTTAAAATGGGTCTTCTTCTCCTCTTTCTCCCCAACATTGAGCACTTATCTCTTTTTTTTTTATTAAGTATAAAAGCATATATTAGCCACCTCCTAGAAAAATGCCTAGGAATGCCTAGACGTGATTAATCCTGCCTAGGCGCTAGGCTAAGGGTCAGCACAAGAATCCGCCCGGGCGCCCAGCGTAACAGGGACAGTGCCTGATCTCTGCTACATCTGCTCAGGTGTGTTCTCGCATTGCTATATGCATGTTAGCTTGGCTCTTTTAGTGTCGATAATAGGTCATATTTGGTTTCATAAAAAACTTATTAACGACATAATACTTCTGTCCACTACTAATACTAAAATACAAATAGAAAATCATAAGCTCATACAACATTTTTTGAGATGAAGTATGTCTATTGCCAATATCAGAAAAGGCAATAATAATTAAAAAAACTGGTTCAAACGGGACTGCCTCAAGACACCCAGCCATGACCCATGAGTATATTCGGTAGTCAGATAATTGCAGATCGACCATGTATTTACCCAAAATCTTTTCCAAATCCTAAAATCACAAAAAACACGGACAACACAAAAGCATTCAGATATCAGTATATCATTGTTATTGAGTTCAGATATGGGGATATGAGAGTTCTGATTGCAGCACCAGTCATACTGAATCATGTTCGCACTCCAAAGATTTGAGGACTCTGTTATAATTACTGGACCTGATGGAATGCCAGCACATATCGAGCCCCCAATGTTTGGGTATGTTTGACATGTGTTTCCTCACATCTCCTCCTCCCATTATGTCATTTCTTCTACAAAATAAACGATGTGAGCTTAGGGGCCATCCGAATAGTGTAACAAAATTGTCAAACCTTAGGAATAGGGATTTTTTTGTTAAATTTTTGCCCTTTTTTAAAAAAAAATTCAAACATATCCCTGGTTTGAAATTATTTGCATGGGGTATCCTTTTGGTCGCGCCAAATCGGTGGCGATTTTTTTATATGTCGCGCCACCGCATGTGGCACGACCCGGTTGAAATCTCATGTTTGGTTTTGAAAATTGATGACACACTTGTGGGACTAATCCTTTGCTCTAAGTGTGACTTATGAGATAGGATTATGTGGATGACAAGGAGCATGATGATCATGAACATGGACGACATTGGTGGACATGGTGGATCGCCAAGCTCGGTTGATCGGCTTGAGAGGAACCCGGAGATCAAGGCAAAGGTATCTTGATAGGGTTTTCCTTTCGGTGATCAAGACACGATAGAGCGTGTGATCACATTATAGGATAGATAGCCGACTATCAAGAGGGAATGCCGCGACAATCCTTTGGTGAAGTGCTCCTAGGTCTAATTGACTTGCATATTGCATTTAGGACAATGAGAGCACTAACTTTGATCTTGCCTAACTTATCGACATGCTAACATATGTGATAACGGTATCATCTTCGACATGTTGGCAACATATGGCAAGAGGCGAAGCAAGGTTGAAGCAAAGGGCAACAACAAGATGAAGAAAAAACGCAGGGAAAAGGTGACCGGACGCACCGACCGGAAGCGCTGACCGGACGCATGCGTTTTGGACCGACGCCCGTGGGTGCGTCCCGCGGAAGAGCATGTTTTGGGCATTTCGACCGACGCTGCAAATCGAACCCCCGACCGGATGCTTCCGTGCCGACCGGACGCATGGATCGGATCCACGTAAGATGTTGTCGGCCGTGGGCCCGAGGAGCTTGTCCTATCCGACCGACGGACACAAAATGGTGCGGCGACCGGACGCTTGACCGACCTCGCCGGTGGTTCCGGTCAAGGCGTCCGGTCGCCAGCGAATGCCCATTTTGAAGCTCAACGGCTCCATTTCGTGAGGTGGGCTATATATACTTGGATGGCCGGTTGCTAGCCCTCTCTCTTGCACATTTGAAGCATCCAACTTGCTATTGAGCTTGTGAGACTCCTCTCCACTCATCTCTTCATCCATAACTCGAATTCTTGGTGAGATTGAGAGTGATAGAAGTGCATTGCATTGGTGATTGCATCTAGAAGCACTTCATCCTTGGAGAAGCCATGAAATTCTTGTTTTCTTGGGAATTTGCCCTGTTCCCTAGCGGCTTGGAGCAAGAGGCGGTGTTGAGCCTCGATTGGAGCTTGTTCGAGGCCACACCGCTGGATTTGTGAGGGGTCGCTCCTTACCTCGCGGGAGATTCGCGAAAGGAGCACTAGTGGATTGCTCGAGGCTTGTTGGACCCTCTCTTGTGATCGCTTTGCTTGAGCTCCCACCGGGATTTGGCATTGGCCATTAAGCTTAGCAAACCGTCAAGTGAGTGTGTCGCCACCGTTGGCATTTGTTAAGTCTTTGAAAGAATATGAAGGATTCTGCAAGCGCTGAACACCTACCATTGTAGCTTTTCCCTAGGATGAGTATTCTAGAGTATCGTATCCACAGGGGAAGCTTTGGCTAAAGAATTCTAATAAGTCACAATCATGTATCCACTAACTTAGCAAAACCACTAGACTATAGTGAGGGGTAAATGATAAAGGGTAAGTAAATAACAAAGCATAAAATAATAGTATACCTAAGATTACAAAAGAGAACTAAACTAATCAAGAGGTCAAAGGAAGAGATCAAGGTTCCTATGTTCTTCTTTTATTACTTAGATTCTACGATAGCAATCATACTAATGCACTTTGGAGCAAAGGATCCGTCCCAACTCTCGAGAAAGACCGGGAAGAAGGTAGTCGGGAGAAGGTCGCCAAAAGCTCTACTGAAACACCAATCCGAACGTGGTGGAATACAAAGGCCCTAACAGAGTGTCACCCACCCGGGGCTACCACAACTAACCGGGGATTGGCGCAATCTCGGGTAACCTATAGCCTAGACACCAAGTCTACACTATCGATTACTACTCTAGCTACCCGAATAACTAGAGTCCTCAATACGAGCGGAGATCCCATGCAATAGCATAACAACTATACTTAATCAAATATAGAAAAATCATGGAAGTAAATAGAGAAGATAAATATATGAATCACATAAGTCTTGTAGAGAAGATATAAAGACATACCATACTCTGAAGACATCTCCAGAACAGGAGCATAGCTCCACTCTCCTTTACTCGTGATTAGATCTAAATTAGATCTAATCTAGTTCTAATTACATGGCTAATCTACTTCTAATTACATGACTAGTCTACTTCTAATCTACTTCTAATTCACTAATCCCAGAGAGAGGTTATCCTTACATTGGGACACCTCTACAACTGAGAGATAATGAATAGAATGAGATAGAATGAATTATGCTTTAGCCCTGGGGTCAGGGGGTCTTCTTATATAGGCCTTGGCGATGAATGATGACCATTGGATCAAACCGACCTTCAATAACGGTGTAGATACAACCTCAAGGTCGGTTACAAACTGACCTACGAAGATGGTTGACTATAGCCCCCGCGGCCGCCAAAGCGTATTTAGGCCGGCCGCCAAAGCCCATGTGGCCAAACCATGTCATCTTTCTTCTTCGTCTGTCTTCCGGTACCTTCTAGAGTGTTTTAGTCCACATTTTGGGTCGAAGTTACTTCACGGTTAAGTCCTCACATCGTATGTGAGATATATTCGAACTTTCTCCATTCTTCTCTGCATTTATCCGTTAAGTCCCCTCGAAAAGATATAAATCACCAAAACTCATGGAATTATGTTAGTTAGACCCCTAGTCTATGTTGATATTCATTTTAAGCCCTTATCCATGTTTAGTTGACTAATAATATTATGCTATAACAGATGTCAACAGCCACAACGGGGACTAGCGTGCCGGCAAGCATGTGAACCTCGGTGAAAAAATCATCGTGTCACTTGTTCTTGCTCGTTGGAGATTTCTTGGTGATCACGGTGATTGGCT
The DNA here is from genome assembly GCA_015847255.1 of Hyparrhenia diplandra. NCBI lineage: Eukaryota > Viridiplantae > Streptophyta > Magnoliopsida > Poales > Poaceae > Hyparrhenia > Hyparrhenia diplandra. The sequence continues at coordinate 135,696 of JADLZK010010942.1, read as the reverse complement.
TCAATCTCGACACTACACCGGTGGTATTGTATCCTAAGCACTCCTTCGCATTACTTTGGTAGTATATCTTGTTAGGGTGCTTAGCTTGGTAGCTTGAGTAGCTTGCTTAGTTTGCTTAGCCTTGTTAGCTCCTAGTGGTAATTTTAGTTAGCTTATCTTGTTCACCTAGGAGTAACTTAGCAACCTAGCCATTGCTTGTGATTAGAGATATTAAAATTGCTAGAATTGCTAGAAGGCTTGCATAACTAGCTTGAAGCATTTGCTTATTTGCTACGCCGTATTATTTACTAACCGCCTTGCTTAGTGTTGTTCGTAGAATTTTTTAATAGGCTATTCACCCCCCAGCCATTAGGACCTTTCACCGGTGCATCCACGGCGGGCGGGTTGACCGGGCTTTGGCGTGGGCTAGAGTGGGACGCACGCCGCCCTTGCATGTGGCGCGACGACCGTAGTGCATGCCGTGCTTATGTTTAGATCCATAGAATTTTAGAAAAAATGTCACATCGGATACTATAGCACTTTTTTTATTTGTTTGTGGTAATTGTTGTCCTATCATAAGCTCTCCGTGATGTGATGCGATTCATCCCGTGCATGCCGTATTAAAAGCAAGAGGCATGCACCGCCCTATGTGCCCCCTCGCTTAGATTCCAAAATTCTAATCTCCAAAATTCATCATTCACCTATCACATTAAATCTTTTTACTTAATGTATGGAGCACTAAATATAGTTAAATAAAAAAACTAATTATATAGTTTTGATGTACACGACAAGACGAATCTTTTGAGCCTAGTTAGGTCATGATAGGACAACAATTACCACAAACAAACAAAAAGTGCTATAGTATCCGATGTGGTATTTTTTCCCAAATTCTATGGATCTAAACATAAGCACGACATGCACTACACGGCCGTCGCCGCTACCAAGATGCAATGGCGCGACGCGTCGGGTCCCACCACCACGCCGCCAAAGACACCTGGCCAATCCAAATTTGGCGCGGATGCACCGGCCACGCCACATGCAAAGGGCACGGCATATAAAAAATCGCCGAGTCGCTGGCGCGACCAAAAGGAATACCCCATGCAAATAATTTCAAACCGTGAGAGAGGTTTGAATTTTTTTTAAAAAGGGCAAAATTTCAAAAAAATCCGTGAATAGGTCATATACGCTTTTGGACCCGAGTGTAAAATTAGGAGTCTTTTCAAGTGTGCCTTGGCCGTGTGTGCTACATTGAGGTGTAACATATGAATGGACGCTAGAAATTCCAACTAATTCGCGCTACAATTATCCGTGATCATTAATATTCTCATCGTTGCACTCAGTGTCCAATATATGTTCCCCTTCTTTGCAGGACACATGGAAGACGCAGCTTTTAGCTTCTAAAATTAGAATAGAAGGAAAATATATATATATATATATATATACCTACTAATAAAGAGAGGAAATTTCTTGACCCCCAGAATTTCCGTCTGCCCTGTCCGGTATATCCGGTTATTTTACATCCGCTCCCCCGTCCATGTCCTTTTCCTTCCTATAAAATTGATCCGGTTTAGGATATGACAACTAATCCGGTTACAGTCAAACAGAATAATCCAGGGATGAAAAGAAACTTTTGTCTCAAATCAAATCGGACTCTTACAGCTAAGCCAATCCAATCCAAGTCCAAATCAAACATGGACTCACCACATACCTAAACACAAAAATCAAATCAAACAGGAAAAGGAGGAGAGATAATTTGAAGGCAACAAAGATTACAATAGATCGATAACCTTAGATTGAGACCAAATAGAGTACAATACCAAATCAAGACCATCATATATGTGTTGTGAAACACGCCGCCAAATGATTAGGACCTTCCCCTCTCCGTCTCTCATGATCACGTAGTAGATGAAAGAAGTAGAACATGTAGACACAAGATAAGGAGACTATTCTTTATTCATCTGAATCTTCATTATTACAACATAGAGATCCCACGTATATATAGTCCCCGCCAAGGCCTAAGAGTTTTGGTAAGAGCCCACATACAAACGGACTAGGATTAGGATTCATCCTTCTCCTTTCCTTCTAGGATAGAGTCCGCGTGTTTTACAACACTCCCCCTTGGGCGATTACCACAATATGCATATGCCTCATCAAAAACTCCATCCGAAAACCCAAAGTGGGAAAAACGGTTCTTGGAGAAAAGAGTACATCACATTCGTTAATTGCATTGCACATGTTGTCTCATTAAAAACCTTGTGTGAGAAACCTTCAAGTAAAAACTCACGTGGGGAAAAAGAGTACAACATTTAACCTTTTTGGTTATATATTCTTCAGATATTCTATTCTTCATGAATAGATATTGATCTTCATAATCTATGCATAAACTTCAAAGTGTTTTAGCAAATATGATCTACTTGATCTTTTATAATTCTAGTGGTTTACCTTAAAGGCATATTCAATAAAATATGCTCCCCCCTCATAAAGCCAAACTTTAAATTTTATTGTTCAAACCACACTTTTTCATAAACGTGTGTAAATAAAAGTTGGCTCATAATTCTTCTATGAATTATATGGGAGCAATATGCTTCATGCATAATGACCACCAATTAGGCGTGCAAAACAAATAAATATTATCCTTCGAGAAAATAGATCCTTTCGAGGATTATGGGGGTAAATAAATTAATATTCAATATCTTCTAGATAGTGTATCAAACTTATACTAGAGTTTGAATACTTATAATTAATCCTTAGTGGATTTTTAAATTGTATTCTATAAATCTTGAGATTTTGATTGTACAAATCCAGCCTTGCATTTGGCATTTAGGGGATAATTTAATTGCCAAAACCATCATTATACCTTCTATGGTATTTAGAGGATATCATCACTTCATTGCTAGCTTTTCATACACTTTCTAAGTGTTTGGATGACACTTTCATGGTGTTTAAGATTCCTCCTTTTTTTTTTTTCTCGAGTCTATATTCACTTCAGGGATGAATGATGTTTATTCAAGAATTGACTGGTAAATCCTTCATGGATTAATTCCTTCAAGGATGTACTTTCATTCTTAGTGAATTATTAATTCTCTTCTATGAGATATATTCTCTACTGCATGGGAGATGAGTGATATACACAATGACATTGCGTTATTCACTATAAAATCATTCAATGATTGTAATCCTTCTAGGACATACTCTTCTTGAGACTTGAATATTCATTCAGAATATATATATATATATCTTAGACTTTAATACTTAGTATGAGATTTCTACAAGTTGTGATTTATATTCTTCTGAAATTATATGGATTTTCATAATCCACTAATTAACTGCATATTCGATATTCATTCGTTTCATTTGCCGGAGATATAGCGTAACATTCATTTCTTCTTAATAGGAGATTCAACCTCAATTGCATTCTTCATTGACCCGATATAATCGCTACAGTGATTTTGCCATGGACTTTGTTTCCTGGATCCGGGTTCCCATAAGAGAAACATTTGCAATTAAAGAGGTATTTTGTCGACAATTATTTTCTTTCTCCCAATACTCTCACAATGTGAGAATATTCTATCTCTGTCATTTCCCAAACAAGAGATGATATATTGTTCTCGCATACCCAACACTAGTGAGGTGCGCCGCTAATTGCGTTGGATGTCATCTTCATGATGATCCTCTTCATGAGGTGTTTAACCTTCTTCGTGGAGGCGTTCTCTTCACGAGAATGGAGGAGTTCCATTTCTTTTCTATTTAATGTGTATACACTAAACTAGAACCCACAAAGGCCCCGTGAATTTAGCTTGATAGTATATAACATTTAGTTTACTACGAGTAAACACAACTTACGGTTTATAACTTCAAGTTACTCCTCTCATTTCAAAAAATATCCGCATATGCTCGCCAAAGCTTCACAAGATCATTAGTCAAATTATTGTTTGACTTAATGCGTGATACTATTCCCCGCTTCAAGCTTCAAGGAATATTTTCTTTTAAGATCATTTTCCTTCGTGGAAATAATATTTGGCATTTAAAGTAGGCTTTCTCTCCCCTAATGCCAATATTAGATCATTAATAGCATACTTCAAATGATATCCCCTATCATGGGCTTGAAACAATTCAAATTCATATATCTCCAACTTCAAGTGGATGCCCATTTATGTATGCTATGATTAAATTCTATGGGAAATATTTACGCACATATTTGAACACGGGGTTTTTATTCATTATGCAAATGAGCTAGAATACTTAAAATGCATTTAAGAATGTTCAAGATTCCTACAAAATCGTGGATGTTCTCCCCTAATATGCACAAATCATAGTTTAGAAAAACTATTTCATTCTCTAGCTTCTTAATTGTATAGCCAAAAATATTGATCCAAATACTCATATAAAAAAAAAATGGATCATACACTTCAAATATATAAAATACGCAACATTCAAATTCACATGGAATTTTCTTCTAGAATTTTTAATTGCCATCAATGCAAAAATCCCTTAATGCCTTTTCTTCATAAATCCCAAATCATCATAATTGTGTTATCCACTACCTTAGTTCCACAATAATTCATCCCATCAAATGGGTTAGTCTCCATTGAGAAAATTTCATAAACTCACTCCCCCTGATCTTAGGCTGCTCGGCCCTAGATCAATCTATTGCTTATGCATACAATGCATCGAAAGCAAAGCATTCCTTAGTTCAACGGGAACCATATAGACATAGCATGCTAGCTAGCCAATTTGATTATGAGGGAAGCACAAAGATAGCTACTAGCCACAATTATAGCTGCTATGCTAATATTCATGCAAGAGTGGAGATACTTGTAGCTCAATGAGATACATATGCGGTTGTAATGTGAAACGTTAGAATTCAGTCTAACATAATAGATAACAACAAAATGCAAAGCTACAAGCTTACTTGCAATTAGTGCAAAGAGAGAAAGTTAACTCCGGCCTAAAGGGACGCTGCGGCGTAACTTCAAGTCCCGATACATGCACTTTAAAATTGATTTAGGATGGCTATGCCTATTAAATATATATTATCCACATTTTCTTATGCCTTTATCCAAAATTACTTCCCCTTTCATGCCATAACTACTTCAAGTAGTAATTGCTTCAAGCATTATCTATGAATATCAATTCTAATGCATCCATAGAATCCAAATCATACTTCTAGTATTCAATGATTATGACATAAAATTCGCATATCCAATGTACTATTCAAGGTACACCATAGGACTCGGGGTAGAATATAATTTCTAGTTCTCAAGATTAAAAATTAAATACTTAGGATTATACAATTTCTTGGCTAAATCGATCCTTCTAAGACCGTTAATATGCCAAGATAGTCGAACTATTCATGTGCTTTTTTAGAAAATTCAGTTTTCCATCTACCTACATGGTAGTGATGCACAAAGAACTATAACCTTCGTGGCTAATTAAGGCTTCTCTCGTGGATAAATTAATGCAAAATTTATTTTGATAGGCAATAGGCAATTGTTTATATGTGAAACATACAAAACCAATTTATTCCATGAGAAATTCACACATATTACTTCAAGTAATAAGGATTGCAACTAAGAATATAAAGTGTTTTATAGTAGTCTTCAAGCTAATAAATTAACCATTAACCACTTAATTCAACAGAATTAAAACTTAATGCACCACCACCACTACTATCAATACTTCGGGATATAAACTTCAAAGATAATAAGTATATAAGCACATGATTTAAGTTCTTCTTCAAGAGAAACTTTATATGTTCCAAATAATATATATTCTTGCATGTCGTAATTGACAAGGGGTAGCTTCATGCTTTTATATTCAATAGTTATGATATGTAGTCACACGCCTTCAAGAAGTGTAACGTATGCAAGCCATATATTCAAAATTATTGCAACTTAATAATATCCTCGGTTCATAAAGTCGTCTAAAAAATTCCAACTCAATTTTCATTTGAGTAATTTCTGATGGTAAATTCAAATACTTCAAGTATTTCATAGCTCTTTGATATTCTATACACAAGAGATATTTCTTCTAGAATATAGTTTGATAAAATTTTATTTACCATCTTGTCTTCTAGACATTTACAAAGCTTCAAGCTATTGTTTATAGAGCAAATAAGTAAGCATACAAGCTTCAAAATTCGACTTTCAATGCAATATGATAGTCTATAATCATAATTTGGGATTTTACTCATGCAATGAGTCCCACAATGCATTTGTTACTTCTATCGGCCATATACTCATTCTAGAGAGTAATTCGAAATATATATACTCGCTTTACTACACTTCAATGGCGAGAAAATATCCTACATGGATTTAATAATGACCGTAACAAATACTTTTACTTTCTGAGTAATTTCGGGATATTGCTTCTTCTTTTTAAGGCATGTAAAATACCGTAGCTTGGACTATGTGCATATAAGTTTACTACATGTAAACGACTAGCAAGGTGCAAAAAGACAATGGGATCGGTTACTCAAAAATATACTTAGGAGCATCCTAGCATTTTTTCAGATTATGGTATGCAAATTTTCGAATTTATACCAAGCATTCATTCAACCCCAAAAATTCATATGCTAGGAAAAATAAATATGAGGCTCTCAAGGGTGACAAGTCTAAGGTCTACAGGATCTAGAGAGCTCATAAACCTTTACCATGTTTCTAGGATAATCATACAAGATTTTGTTTTGCAAATACATGGTATATGATTCATGACGTGTGATATATTAATATTTGCAATCAAAATAGTATATATAAAACAAATATCCACACGTGGTGCATATATGCATGAACATAAATTAAACAAAGTATAAATGTATAAAAAACTTTCAAAATAATCTTCTTCTAGAAAATCGGTGCGGTGGTACATGCAAACTAGTCATGAGCTTCTCGGTTATTAGCCACGGTGCTACATGGATATGATCATTGGCAGAAATGACAATATATGCACATGGCTGCAGGCCTTCAATTCGATTCTGTTGACGATGGCATGCTACAGACGCCGGAGGAGCAACTGCGGGTTGCGCTATATAGATTGCAGATCGATGATACTCTCAAGGGTTTGCATACGAAACACCCTGAATCCGTGAACATCCTAAATCCGTGTTCACATCCAAAGAGAAACACGTAGACTATTCTCAGTAGGGAATTCATGATCGATGCTCAAATTCTTCCTCAGAAATCCGAGCTTGTTCATAAGATTTCAAATCACGTTAGCTAGGATTTTTCTTAACCGACCGGATTTTCTTTTTTCCGAGCGGCAACCTTGTGTTTTCTCTAGTCCCGATCCGTTTAGACCTTCTGGTCTATTCCTCTTCAAACCCGATTCGACCGGACGTGCTTGTCCAAGACAGCGATGCTAGCTGTGGATGGCTCGTGGCTTTTGTAACATACAAGTCACAAATATTGAACCAAAATTGTATGCGTGACAGACCACCACATCATCGGCGGCCGTGCATACAAGTCACATAATTGAGGGGATCGGGCCATGGATGACACAAAGGCATGCGGGCCATATGTGTGCCTACGGGGAGAATTAAAGTCTAGATCAATTATACAAAGATAATTATTATGAACTATCACGCTCGGATTCGCAAGTTCTGCCATGCCGGATGAGGCTGCACAATTTGTTGGCGAAGTACATACCCGGACACTAACCGGTGCTGCGCGTGTGTACAGATTGTTCGATGGACAACATACATGGCAAACTACGACTTCGAGTCGTGGGCTGATCTATGCATATACGTGACTACCGGGCAACGATATTGTGATAATGAATTTATTTGCCCGCCACACCATGCACATAATTATGAAAAGACATGTGATGGTTGCTGTCGAACTTGCTTTATTCGATGAACCCAATCTTACGTGTAGCATATATACCGCATAATTTTAACCCTAGATGCAATCTGTAAAGTATGTACTGCATGTACAAACTAATGTCTACGAGACTACACGGCGTATTTGACAACAGTCCAACTCGATGGCTAAGATAAAAGCAATCTGCGAGATGGGATTCTTCCGCACCTTTGATTCTTGAATTCGAGAAGAAGCGAAGGCCGGCCGCTCACGTAGAGGACGATTCGGCTAGGCCGTGGGGGACCTGCCGGCGTGACGATGAGTCGATGCAAATCTGGTTAGTAGCGGCCCGGGTAGCGAGATCCGTTCCGCTAACAACGTCGGGGATGTCGACGTCGTCGGTAGTCACGGGCGAGGTCGCCACGGCGTCGATGTAGAAGATCGGCGACGGCTTCAATGACGATGTCAACGAAGAGCTTGTCGTCTTGCGATAACGTGTTGTGAAACACGCGTCGTCGTGTTAGGACCTTCCCCTCTCCGTCTCTCATGATCACGTAGTAGATGAAAGAAGTAGAACATGTAGACACAAGATAAAGGAGACTATTCTTTATTCATCCGAATCTTCATTATTACAACATAGAGATCCCACGTATATATAGTCCCGCCAAGGCCTAAGAGTTTTGGTAAGAGCCCACATACAAACGGACTTTGGATTAGGATTCATCCTTCTCCTTTCCTTCTGGATAGAGTCCGCGTGTTTTTACAACAATATATACTCCAGATCGAGACCAAATTTGCACTAGGCATGTAACCTGAGAATTGAGCCAAAACGGCCAGCCCTCACCCGACGTGACTCCTTGCCGTGTAGCCCTCCGCCGCCCAGTCCGGCGATCTGCACGAATAAGACCGAGGCAAGAGCTAGACTGCAGCCGGCAAGATTCCGGCACCTCGCGAGCCACCAGGAATGCGCCCTCACCAAACGCCGTCGGAGCCGTGGCACGTGCGAGCTCCGCGCGCTGCCAGCCTGCCACACGAGCTTGGCCCGTTCGAGATCCTCCGCCACCACTCGGCATGGTTCTGGAGGAGTAGGAGAAAGGGCGCCAGCGGAGATCGGCCAAAGCAACGTCGGACTGGATAAGGATAGGCATAGTGCGCTTCCGGCCGGTGAACTTTCCTATACTTCTATAAGAAAGAGAAATATGAGAGGACAAAAAAAAAAAAAAAAGGAAATAAAGAAATATAAAATACAAAAAAGAAAACAGTTTCTACCACTATAGCAAACATGTACGGTCTTTTATTTATTTATTTCGTCCACGATCAATTAAAGTTAGCTCTTATCCTTCCGGTTTTGAAAATTTGCTTTAGTCCTACGTATCTTACATGTACAGAGTATTCCCTCCGGGATGGTATTAGAAATCGTTTTTGGACAAGGTTTGAGTTAAACATCGGGGAATATAAATCATCAATAACTTTTAAGGTGTTGAGTTTGTAAATGTAAAAATTATATGAGTAGGTTTGTCTTAAAAAATACTTTGATAAAAGTATATATATAACACATCTCCATAAATATTTTTATAATAATAAGAAGTCAAAGTTGTGTTTTGGAGACCGTGTCGCTATCCTAAATGACTTCTAATACCATCCCCTGGAGGGAGTACCTCAAATATAGGAGAACAGAAGAGGAGAGATAGAGTCCGATTAGATTATTGTTTATTATGAATTGGATATGAATAAATTTTATTTCTGTACTTTACAATGGAAGGAAAAGCTACCAAATTACATTTTAATTCATTGCAAGATTAAATAATTAGATAATATGATATTATTATTAATATATTAACTTATATTATTGATATTGTTGCTATATAAAATATTGCCTTTTAAAATGAAATTTGCAAAATAGGTAAAATATATGAATTAAATGCAAAACTTTTGTGTCTAAAACTTTTTCTTAATGTTAGTAATTATTTTTATCTCGTTGCAACGCACGGGTATGTTTACTAGTAATTCTAAAACAAACATCTTATCATAAGCACGTACGTGTCGCACGTGCATATTATTAACTAGAAATAAACAAAACCACAGATCTTTTTTTTAATTTGGTGCAATCTTATTTTATTTATCAGAACTAAGGAATTTGGCGCAATTTTATATTTCAAAAAAAGAGGTAAGAACAGGGTGAGCAGCTTGTAATGGGCCTAATGGCATCGGCTTCATGGGCTATAGTTGGGCCGTGCAGCATGGGCTGAAGAAAATCGCATTAAAACATCACACCAAACCCCCTTTTCACTGACTCAATCCTAATTTCTTCACGGCGGCGGAACTGCCCCTCCGCCGCCGCTCGCCGCCGCCGCCGTCTGCCGTGAAAGATCAAGAATCCGCCGCCGTCTCAGCCGACCTTCTCGTAAGTGTTCACTCCTCTCTTCCCTCCGGACAGAATCCGTCGCGAAGCTTCTGATTTTGTGCCTGGTGATCTCGTCCTTCTCTAAGTGCAGGCCACCCGTATTCTCCGATCGTCGGACTCCGACGAGATGCACCCGAAGGTCGCCAAGCGGTGGGTGCCGGTCAACCGACCGGGGAAGCCTCCTCGTCGTCCTCACGCGGGCACTCGGGAGGAGGGGATTCGAGCCCGCCGCCGACCGCCTCAGCGCGCTGCCCGACGAGCTCCTCCACCACGTCTTGTCGTTCATGAAGGCGTGGGAGGCGGTGCGCACGTGCGTGCTCGCGGGCGGTGGCGCGACCTCTGGGCCTCCGCGCCCTGCGTGGATGTCCGTGTCGGGAGGTATAGCCGGAATCCTCCCAAGGACTTCTCCAAGTTCGTGTACCGGCTGCTTCTTGCTAGGGAGGCCCTTGCGCCGGTAGACACTCTCCGCCTGCGGTCACCTAGGGAGGTGGAGGACGAGGAGGATGATGATTTCGACAATTCTGATGTTCAGATGTGGATCCGCCATGCAATCAGACGGAATGCTCGCGTTATTCAGCTAACCGGTCACCCCGATTGGTGCGCGGAGCTGGATTCTCTGGTCCTCGTCTCTCGCCACCTCAAAATATTGAAACTGACATATACAAAAAAGTGTCTGATAGCTTCGCCAGGCAGCTGTCGTCTCGGTGCCCTTCTTTGGAGGAACTAGAGCTCAAGAAGTGCTGGGTAGAGTATCCCGAGATTGCATCTGTCTCTCTAAAGAGGTTGACCATGGTCAAGTGCACTTTTTATAATAACTCCTCTGTTGATGCTCCAAACCTTGTGTTTGTGCAGTGCACCGCGCCAGAGAATTGGGTCCCTGTGTTCAAGAACTTTGGGGTGCTGGTAACAGGTATTGTCATGCTTGATGACTCTTTATTGAGTGATGAGTTTAAAAATTACCGAGAGGACGATGATGAATATCCTCAGACAAGTGATGATGATGATGACAATAACAGTAATGCCCGAAAATATGTTCCTGATTCTGATGACAGTGATCAAATGCTTATTGGTGAGCGTGTATTCTTAGATGATTATTATAATGAGCATTGTTCACCAGATCTTATCAAGGACAATTATGATTATGGAAGTGATATCAATAGTGATAGCGACACCTATGAGTACAGTGAGATTGCTGATGGCTCTGAAGATAAGCAGTTTGGAAACCGTGACAATAGGCTTGACCGCAATAGGGACAGTAAAGATCATGGTTGCAGTGCAAAGCATATCATTAATGATTATAAAATATTGGGTGGCCAAAATGTTCTCAATAGCCTTTCAAATGCTCGACATCTGGAGCTGTTAGGTCATTCTGGAGAGGTACTTACATTAATTCTATTGTTTATCTTGTTCATAATTCCTTAATTCTTTTGTACAGTGCATTTAGTATGCAGTGTCTCTTGTTGTGTTGAATATATTATGAATTTGAGAGTGTCTTGGTAATCATTCTACATTTTGCTTTCCAAATCACTGCTGATTTTAGGGATGGATCCAGCTTTTTACACTATCATTGAATTCAAACACTGAATTGGTTTTCGCAAAAAAAAAAAAAAAAAAATACTGAAATGGTTTGTGCGCCAAACATAAGATGCTTCCAAGTTCAAACCCTCCTAGATTGTTGCAAGTTGGAAAATCAATCACTTAATCAGAATTTATGATTTTCTCTTAGGGATGTGTATTATCAGTTCAATGTGAGCTGTCTTTTTTTAGCTTTATGCTATTGTACTGCATGTTTGCTTTACATATTTTTTTTACCAGAATAATGTAATTTACTTTTCACTGTCTTCAGCTCTTGGACCTCATTTTACAATAATTAAAAATTAGAGTTAACCATTAAGGTCGATAGAGCACTTATAACTACCTCTGTATTCAAATTAAGTCAATCAGCAAACTGCAGAAAAATAAACTAAGTATGTTATATATGATGGCAATATTATCTCTTTTGAAGTGAATTTGGTGTTTAATTTGCTATATAAATTTCCGTTCGTGTATCCTATAAACTCACACCTGTTTCAAGACAATTTCAACATGTAGTTTCATTCACCGGGAAAAAGGTACACTTTCCAAATGTAATTTTATTAGGAAAAAATGGTGGATGATAATTCCTATGTGAAGAGTCTTATGGCTTTCAAGACGGGTTATTATTATTCATTGTTGTTATAGTGTGTCGCAAATAACTCACTTCTGTTTAAATATGAAGGTCATACTGAGGAGAGAATCATTAAGTTGTCCAACTTTTAGCAACCTGAAGACTTTGGCCCTTGGAGAATGGTGTATCAGTACAGGTGCTAACTTTGACATATTACTTCTCTTGCTTCAGCATTCACCTAGTCTCGAGAAGCTTTATCTTCAGCTTGAAATGGTACGCACATGTACATCTTGGATCTGTGTTTCTCAATGCTGACTCAAAATTAGCAGATGGTTAATTAAGTAGATTTTTTTTTCCTTCAAAAAGAACGGTGACATCCAGAAGGCACTGAGAAGAGGTATAGAACCGAAGGGAGGATCATTTGCTTGCAAACATCTTAGTATGGTGAAGATCAGATGCACCAAGGACGATCCAAGAGTCCATATGTTGGCGCAGTTGTTTAGGTCTAATGGACTCCCATTTGAGAAGATTTATGTCCGTCGAAGTGGGAGTTTCTGTGAGTGCCTTGTATCTATATTTTTGGTTTGTGCACTATTGTTGTTTGCAATCTTTTGTCATACAATACATCAAATTTTTGTTGCAATAGGATATCTTTTCTGTTGGCTATTCATGTTTTGTGATCCTATCCTGAACCTTTTTTTCCTTTTTCTGTTCATGTGAATCTTTGCATTCACTAACTTTCTGTTGTTTTGTGCAGACCTACGTAACTTGAAGCTGGAGAGGAGCATTACCCTTGTTGAACCCTATTAAAAACAGAAATGTGTGATATGACAAATATGTACTACATTGTAGACCTGTTTCAGCTTTAGATGATGGTTGGAACATCATCCGTGCAGAGAACTTGCAGGACATGTAGCAATAGAATGCATGATTGTCTCGCACATCTCTATCAAGTTGTCTTGTGAGTTATTTCAATACCTTCAGTTAATTAATTGTGGTTTAGTACCATGTGTTATTCGTCAGCACTGTTGTCTTTTAACACATGGGTGCAGTACCCTGTGGTTGAGTTTCGAGTTTGTACTGTGTAGGGGCATCTATATTCAACATATTCTCAAATCTCTAACCGCAACAGACCTACAAATATTATCGTGTGATACTGTGATGGAGTGGAGACTGATGCTTATGGTTCCATCCATTGACCATAATGCTGGATTCTTGTTAGGATCCCATATCCCCATGACTACGTTGGTCATACTTCAGTGCTACTGTTTCTTGCTAGGATCTCATTCCCATGACTCCGTTGGTACACGTACTTCCAGTGTTTGATTTGATTGTTTAAATGACTTCCAGTGTTTGAGTTGATTGTTTCAACAGTTAAAGTATTGAGCTGAGGAAGCAGGGGCACAGCTGCATAGGAAAAGGGTTAAATCCTCGGATGTGTTTTGGCAAAACCTGCGCCAACGGGTCTAGGGTCTAAAGAGTTTCATTTATTTATACCGAGGGAGCATCTACATGTAAAACATGATGTTTACTAAAAAATGGAACATGAACATGTTTCCATTAGAAACATAAAGCGGTTTTTAGACAAAATAAGGAGCATTCAAAATACCTTATTACCCCCTCGCTGATCGTCGGATTTGAGTTTCATTAGAGAGAAGATTATAAAGCAATCTGGATGGTTAATTTGTATAGTTACTAGCAAAAATGCCCGTGACGTTGCAAAAAAGAAAAAAAAAAAAAAAGAATATCTCTAGGCCAATATACTTCATTTAACCGGAACGTGAATTTTGAGACCATGAACTAAGGACCGTTTGGTAGGCGATATGGCAAAACAGCTTCAGCTATAACTTGTCTAGTCGAGGTGAAGTTATTTTCATCAAACTATTGGTAGAATATTTGATGCTGTTAGATAAAATTGTTTAAATGGCCCAACTATCCTTCTCCTTTTTTACTTTTTTATATTCCCTTTATTCTATTTTTTGGCTTTTTATATCCTGTATCACCTCTCGATCTCTCGTATTCTTTGCTGCCTTCAAAAATTATATATTCCCTTTATTCTGTTTTTTTGGCTTTTTATATCTTGTATCACCTCTCGATCTCTCGTATTATTTGCTGCCTTCAAAAAAATTATTGGTTCGTGTTTGATTTGGACTTGGATTTGATTGGTTGAATTAGATTTCAATAGTTGTAAGAGTCCGATTTGATTTGAGACAGTCCGAAGGAACCAGATTGGTTTTGAGGTGGACGGACGAGCGGGGCGTCACTCCCGGCGCCGCACGCGCGCCATCTGATCTTGGCAGCGCCGCGCCGCTAAAGTGCGCTTAGCGGCGCCGCGCCGCCAGTACATATAAGCGGCGCCGCGCCGCTCATACATATTGCAGTAGCAAATGAAGCAAAGACGCGGCCCAAGATCCAAAATCACCGAACCCGGTTCTCAATTTCTCCAACGGGGCTTCGATGGGCCAAGTTTCTATTTCTCATTTCTCATGTCAAGTTTTTTTTGGCCCGTTTTTCTAAATTCTCATGTCAACCATTATTTGGGCCACAAAAATTAATTTCCAACACGCTAAAATTTTCTCTTTAGGGACAGCGGTTTGTGGGAAAAATAAAAGGGCGGGGGGATGGTTTCACATCCATATGGAAGTTAAAGTACAAAAACTTTGTTTTTAAAAAAACATAAATCTTATGTCCATCAAAAAAAAAAAAATTATACAAATGATAAACCAAAAAGAAGGTAAAATATGCTGCTCCTGTTTTCTTCAAGACTTGAAAATATTGAATATTCTGAAAAAAAAGAAAGAAATTTCATTATTAAAATATAGACTAATATCAAAGTTTTGATTTCTATATTTACACAATATGTATAACTAACTTTAAGTAATGATACTAAAAACTTTATACAACAAGTGCAATACAACTTTACTCTTTGTTTTTAAAAATATTATTGTCCAAAAAAACAGAAAAACTGGAACTGAAAAAAAGATGCTTTGGTTGGAAGAACTATTCTACATTACTAAATTTACATGATCAAAAAACAAATTGTTGGCAAACATACTACTAAGTTAGTAACAGTGGTGGATAAAAGACAGCATGTCGCAAAGCTAAAAAGCCCAAAAATAGTATTGTGACTCCACTATTAGATGAAACACTGAATTCAAACAGAGACAAGCATACTAACAAAGCAATACATCCTTTTGGAACTTCAACTTTGAGCGTTTTGGTTCAGCCTGTATGATGGTTGAATAGAAACCCAGAAATGCTGGCCTGACATACAAGCTGTACTTGTAGTAGCTCTGCTTTATAGTGCAAGCATACTACAAAGTTTTCAAACAAGTATATATCTGTTTTCTTTTACATAACCTAAAAAATGTTTTACATGTCCTAGACAGCTAAATCCAGGATAGTCTTGTCATTGCACAAAAAGAGATGTAGTGAATAGAACCAATAAGGAAGTACAAAAGATATAGTAAATTACTCGATGCTATTATAGTTCAAAACTTTGGACTTCCAAATTCAAAACTTTATACTACTAAGCTGATTTATAAACTTTATACTATAGTTCGAAAACTTTGGACTACCAAATTAGAAACTTTGTACTTTCATTTGCTTTATAAACTTACAAAGAAAAAAATATATAAAACTTTTAACTACCAATAAATAAACTTTGTACTTTCATTTTGCTTCATAAATTCACACCATAATTAAATTATACTTTTAACTATGAAATCATATACTTTATACTATAGTTAAAATAAAAAATTCAAATGGGAATTCAAAACTTTGTACTCATTGGTTTAAAAATTAACACTATAATTATCTTTAAAAAATATGAAAGAGGCCGTTTGTACCATATAAGGATAATAGTGGACAACTCATATTCCGCATTGGATTATTTTTAGGTATTTACCGGTCGTAACACTTGAAATATGCACAAAAAGCTGGATGCAACACTTGAAATCGGTCACGTTTTCAAATGAATTTCTTACTATGTCATGTATTAATATATTGACCATAAGAACCATCTGTACATTCAGTCACTTAAGCGCTCATAAAAACAAAAAAAAGAGTGCCTACAATGTGTACCTTTTGAATAAACTTCTTGTCAACAGTAGGATGCATTCCGTTGCACACCCTACAAAAAAAAAAAAAAAAGAATCAACAAAGGTATGAGTATTTCGACTGTAATGTGAGGATCTAGTAGTAAAACTATGATATCAATCTTCAAAAAAAAATTCCAAAAAGAATATAAACACTAAAAGCTCGGTGTGTACAATGCCCATTGTCTTGTTGTAACATCGAGAAAAAAAAAAAGTGGATCCGGTTCCACCAGCAGCATAATCGAAAACACTAAAAAATTGCTACAATCAACTCCACACATCAATGTCAGCGTCTGGTCTAGTCCATCCACCACAAAGCAGCCCCAACACAACCCCCAACACAAAAACAGATTCCAAAATGGCTATAATGTTGCAAGCTACTTAAGTGAAGAAACCTTGAACTTCGGAAAAAGGATATGCTAACTGCCTAATTGCCAAAAGTTATTAGAGAGCTAATGATGTGTCTACACTAGTGCTAATTACGATTAGCTTCAACCCAAAAAAAAGTATTAAAAAGAACATGGACTCAAATTTTATGTGCTTTTGATAGAAACATAAGAATTGTGTAAGGAAGTCACTAATGCAGGAACACAAAAATAGTTAATGATAAGTTGCACCACATATATATATATTAAAAAAAATTATATGACAAACTTTTTAAAAGATAACTAACCTTGAATTGATAATATCTTCTTGATATCAATCGAGAATCGAATTTGTCATTGTATGGATGGTGAGTAAATAGTATGACAAAGACTCACGTAATGCTTTAAACTTCCTCCTATTAAAAAGATAATAGTTTCAAATATGGAAAACCAAAAATATGTTTTGAAAAAAAAAGTGAAAATATGGGTGAAAAGAGTCTCGGGGTGTGGTCCGATAGTTACCGGTTTGAATAAGTGTTGGCTCTCACCATCATGGCTTTGCATTAGTTTCATCACAAAGATTCCACTATCACAAGCGTGTTGGGGTAAAAAGAAAAAAAAAAAAAGTTAATTTTGGGCAACAACTTCATTTGTAAGCAAATGTGAACCAAAAAAGTTTATACAATAACGCAACTGGGTTTTGTGTATTTGTCAGCGAACGATATGCGGTTTCCATTTCCCAAATGTGAACTTGTCTACTTGTGTGGGCATGCATAGTTAAACAATCTCTTAAAATTCAGAATGATAGTCTACGCATCACTTTCAACTTCTTCAAACAAATGATTAGGGATCAATACTTCAAATTTTTTATTTCTAAAATTTGCAACTACAAGGTACCAATACTGATCGTAGAATCTTTGGGATGAACACACATTGTAATATACAAAAAAAGAAATAAAAACTATTAGTTAGATTGTTAAGTCTATATTACCTAGTTATTACATGAAAGAAAAAACTAAGTTATCATCGCCATTACCATAGACATGGAGTCTAGCCTGTAACCTTGATTTGGTGCTATGAAATGCTTTGACAAAGGCGAGAATCGGCATCCTTCCTCTGGAGCAATTTCTACATAAAAAACAACAAGAAAATTAAATAAATAAAAAAAAAAGATGGCATTGTCTAAAAAAGGCTAAGTGGGAAAAAAAAAAACATACTCCTTTCTCAATTTGGACAATATGTCGGTACCAATAAGAACTTGACAATAGATTGACTTTTTTTTTTCAAATTCCTCGATCCAACACACTCTACCCATCACATCAATGACATAGGATGACACTTTCCCATAGACTTGCATGGATAGACCAAATGTCTTGTGATCCACCCAGTTCTTTTTGATCTGAACAACTCTTGGCCTAGCAGAGAAATAAAAAGGATGTAATAAGATATTTAAAAATCGGTTTAATGTGTCAATATAAATACATGAATAATGCAGACATGATCTTTGTATACAACATAAAAAAGGGAAAAGGGGAGAAACTTGCCTTTTGCCGGTGTAGGGTATTTGATCAACAATAACTTTGAAGACTTCTTTCTCAACTAGTGTAGATGTGAAATTGATGTGATATGTCAACGGTTTGCAAGGTGTTAATTGAGAGACATGATCGATTAGCTCTGCATCCGCTAGATCAATACTATTGTCGATTGAATGAGATTTTCCATCGACATTCCACCATTGTCAACAATATTCTCTGCAACCGGTATTTACGGTTGGAAGAACCATCAAGAAGCCTCCTTGATAAATTCATTTTGCAATCTTTGCATCATTCGGTGACCTTGGTAAACTTTACGCTTGATGAACCCCGATCAACCATTTCGAGACGAACCTAATTGTGGCGGTGGTCCGACCTCAAAATCAAAATCTAAGCCATGACCAAAAAGTCAAAATCTAGATCGCCATTGATTTCTTGGGAGTTTTCAAATCGATGGTTTGGGGTTGATTTTTAGTCTGCAGATGAATCAACATTCGACCATTCTTTAGAGTTGTCAAAGTCAAGACCGGGGCTGAATCAGAGGCCGCAAAAGAAATGTCATTCGAGTATTCTCTAGAGTTGTCAAAACCGATGGCTGAAGAACATTTGTAGGTGCAAATGAATTGCCATTCTGAGCACTCCACTGAAGTAGTCAAATCGGATAGCTTGGGATCATTTGTAGCGCAAATGAAGCAACTTTCCGATCGGATCCAAAGATCCACATTCTTAGAGGGAAACATTGTCTTGCTACATTCCACATTCTTCATTATACGTGGCTTCAATTGAGTGCACGCATCATGGGATGGAGCCGAGACATCAAAGCTACATGTGTTGGAGCCGTCTTGGGTGGAAGCATGGAAGATCCAAGGATGAGCTTGTAGCCCTACTCGACACCGGATCCTTCACATACATTGAACTTTCAATTGGTTCGAGGAGACCGATGTGCCTAAAACTATATCCTCAACCTTGACTACAAGCCCCGAACTCTCTGTATTGCCTACAACTTTATCCTTTTCCTTCAATCGGTGAACAACCAATCTGTTGAGAGACCGATTTGCTTGCAATGATATCCCCGATGCTTTGCTAACAATGAACCGGCTGATTTGTCTCGGTAAACTTCTCCTTCACTGACATTAGACTATCAAGATCTTTGAGAATTTGAGTTGCCAACTATTGTATTCTTATCCTTTAGTAACCTTAAGCTCTCGATTTGGTCAGAACTTCATCTTTTTTCCTCAATATCTTGAACTACGAGATCTTTGAGGTATTATCTCCGAATGCATCCATCCAAATTGTCAGGGGATGAATTATCTTGACTTGACACAATCAACCTTTTGTCACAGAACCAAGTGAGCTTGGCTGAGTCGTCTCTGGCTGAACAATGCCATGCGGCATGCATCCTATCGAAAAAATGTGACAAGATTGGTTCAATGGCACTCACCATTTCATTTACCACAATTTGCGAGAGACTTGCAAACCGAGTCTTGAAAAGAACATGATACGAGAATTGCATTTGATTGACATTTCTGAAGATCCATTGGGAAGTGCGGAGGAGATAGCACTTGTCAAAGCAATAGTCTCCTTGCTGGACTTCATTTTAATTGTTGTAACGGCGTCATATAACTTTCCGGAGTACATTTTTTTTGAATTTATACAAAAAAAAAATATGCACAAAGAAAAAAACATCACCGTAATCTCCCAAAGATACACCCATCAATATCCTTTGCATCTAAAGTCTGGAATGCTTTAATCATGTCTGTCGACCAAAACTTCAGACGTGGCACAACCACATCAATAGCATGATGGGGCATGTTTAGCAGCTCAAAGTATATTATCTATGAACAAAGAAAAGAGGAGTATGTATCGGCAAGATGGGGAAATTTTAAATGAATTAGCCCATGATACATGAATGTCGATGAACAAAAAAACTAATATATGAAGAAAAGGTTTTTAATATTGGAAGAACAAATAATGAAAGCGAGGGAAAAAAAGGTAAAAACAAGTAAAGAAAGCATCATAATTGTGACTAGGGAAAATTGCATACCACAAGTGCAAGAATGCAACCACCAAGAGTCGTAGTCGATGAGCTTGTTCTTGTTCTTTGATAAAACTCAATAGAGTCACTTTCGGCTTATCTAGCCCGATCGCACTTGCACCGATCATATGACGATATTTCTTGAATAAGCGAATGTAATTTGAATAGTAATGTCTGTCTTGATGCGATCATAGCTAGTCGGGCAAAGGAAACACCCAACAGCAATGTAACACCCTAAATTTTGTGTTTTTGAAATAGAGAAAAAAATGAATTATTTTTAATTTTTATGTTCATGAAATATAGAGAAATAAATATTTTTAGTCAAATTAAAAATTTATCATAGGATTTAGACACATGTTTGATCATTCATGCTTTCTTTGCATTTTACATTGTATTATGCGGCCTTGATCAAAGCTTGAAAGAATTTCAAGATGTTTTGAAAAGCTATTTGAAATCGTCTTCAATTAAAAGAAAATGAACTTCTTTTATCACGCCCTCGCTCATTCTTTTACGGCCCGAGTAGCATGTCGATCTGAGGGCTCGGATAATTTTGAGTTCCTTTGTTTTGATCGAATGGCCGTTCACCCACGGCGTTCGGCGGCCTCACCGGCTGACTTGGCACCTTTCGTCCTTGGGGCCGCAATGGCCCGCGACTGAACCAACTTGGAAGCGACATAAGCGCGGCAACGGCTGCTTTCCTTGTCCCTGCTCCAAAGGTCGGCATCGGCATCCTAGCTTCTTAGTGGTAGTCGTAACCGAGGCGGACCAGCTCATCGACCCGGCCACGAATTCCCATTGCGTCTCGGTGCAATCCGCTGCGCCCGAGCCCTATAAAAGCGACTACGATTTTTTACGCGAGCCCTTTGTTCCCATCTAATCGCGACAACGACCCTCGCGTGAGCTTCGGCCATTGCTAGCCCCTAACTTTAGCCGCAAGTTCTTGCATCCACCGAGGGGCAACATTAAATTCGAGTCGCCGCCTCGTGACCACCGTAAGCCATCTGCCGAAAGCATGCCGATGTTCTAGCGGACCCATCCATCTTGATCCCCCTCTCTTTTTCGTTCAAGTAATGCTTATAGCGGCCAGCGCGGTTTTTTCAAAGACACACCGGCGTCGAAAATGTCCGCAATCCCCCCCGGCGGTGCTTGTCGACTCTTTGCCTTTGCCGTGCCTTCATCTCGTCGTGGTTGAGGAATCCTTAGGTGAGCTCTCGTCATTCACCTTTTATCTTCTTGTGTTCCTCCCGATCAAAACAAGGCATGCTTGTTCGTTGTTTCTAGCAAACTATCGTCGGTAAAGATCGGCCATGCATGGTCTCCATCCTAGATTACCGATGACATCGGCCATATATACACCCCGCTCCAAATTCTACTTGCTAATCTGATTTATCCCTAGCTTGATGACATCGTTTATGACATCATGATGACACCAAGACGTTTTTCTTGCCGTTTTCCTTCATAAGAAGAATTGCGGAAATACATGATAATTGCACATATCTGGCCATGCCCTTCCTATTTTGATCTTGTTATTTTGATCTTGTTAGCTTGTTGACGCCATCATCAAGTCACATGCTATTTGATGTCATTTTTCTATACAAAAATAAATCTAGAAATACCATGCTAATACACATATACTTACGTATCTTGTATTCCATTGACAAATCAATTCCACTATATCCTTCATGTTTGTCACCGGCAATGATCTCTCGATTGATGTTGCCATGTTTCTTTTCATTTCCATCAAAATTCAGTTTACATTTAATTTATTATTTTATTCATGTGAAACTTGTAAAATGCATATCTTATTTCTAGCTCCGTTTTCGGTGATCTTCACGTCACGTGTGATCATAGCAACGTGTAGATTAGTTTTATAAGCTTTTCAACTTGTTTTTCCACTGTTGGTGTACTGTTCTAATTATAGTCTTGTTTGCTATGCATGATTGGCCCAATTTGGTTGTGTGTTGTTGATTGGAATCAAGTAGGCGGTGAGCTTGGCGTGGTGATCTAGAAGCATTGACGATCAAGAAGGATTCTCTTGGAGCTTTGGACTTGAAGAAAGGATATATATTTAAGGCAAGTATTGTTTGGGATGTGTTAGCTTTTAACCATGATCATATGACAATGATGTTTATGCAATGAGCGTTAAACATGACTATTAGCAACATGTGGACTTGTGCGTATTAGAGTCTCGGGAAAAGCAATACAAGCGTGAGGGGCTACATGGCTCGGTTTTAGCTCGATACCCGGGACCTTTTCTAGCTTGTTAGCGGTTCTGAAAAGGCGTTAGGGTAAAAACAGGACTATGGATCCCGGTGTAGGGTTGTATCACATGGAACTGCCCGCCTGACCGAGGATTCTAGCGGGTTGATCACCGGACTGACGGAAGATACCTAGCGGCCCCTAACTTGTTAGAAGAACCTATGAAAGGCTTCATAGTGAACCACGCCAAACCGTCCTAGGAAGAGGGTTAAGGGGCGATCACCGGGCGAAAAGGGCAATTCACGGCTCCGCGGTGAAAGTGTACACCTCTGCTTGCAGAGTAAAAGCTGGTATATCGGCCGTGCTCACGGTCATGAGCGGCCTTGGAACCTTTGCATTAAAGATGATGACCTATGTTTGTTTTAACGTTCATAATTTATCGTTTATGCTCTACATTATTATGTTATAGGGATCATGGTATTTGGATAAGATATTGCCTTGCCATTCTTGTTGAGTTCGACATGGACTCACTCTTGCTATTCCCCCACACCTCGGTGAAGTTTGGAGGCTTATGATCAACCGGTCGGTCGTTCCTGTGGAGTCTACATCGGAGAATCGGTGTTTTTACGCCGTACGCTAGGCGAGGTTATGTTCTTTATATTATGTTCGTTATAATTTAAGCATTGTTGATTTGATACTACCCTTTACTTGTGGCTATATGTGAGATTTGACTTTTCGGGGCTCACATATGGTGTTCATTCGGTTTTCTCCTTAAAACCGGGTTATTACAAGCAAATAGTGTGAAAATCCTCTTGAATTTTTCACCAACAAGTTAAAGGTCGGTAGTGCTTTCAACTCATTGATAGTTGGAGTTTTCCTTTTACTGCTTGTTTCATCGGCTATGAGTTTTCTTCAGCGACTCATCACAAATCTTGCATATTTGTTTTCCACCATTTGGAATACCCGATTACTAGATGAATGGATTTGGCGATGGCGGGAATCTAGACCCATCGGATAATTGGAGGCATCGTGATTTCACATCAAAGTTCTTTGCAAGCCACAAACATATACCTCTCGGCGCGGAATCACACCCGATATCAAGTAAGTGATGAAATCCAATACTCTCAACAATGCACCTCTGTTCGGTGTGAGAAGCTTTGAAACCTGTGATGAACTTTGGAAGACTCAATTTTGTTGAGAATGCCTCGTACAAAACATCTAAGTCACAATATATAGAATAGACAAAAAAAATATGAATAAATAAACAATGACGAGCAGTTCTCTAAACAATGTGCGGTTTTATTTCTCTTACATTGGAATATGGATTCCTCAACCCATGTTACGGTTTTGTTGACATTTTCTTCATGTGACATTCAATTATCCAAAAGCTTACTTTTACGAGAGTCTACCTACTGATTACAAACAAAAGTGGCAAATGAGTGTGAGAAGTTTATAAATGTCGAGTAACGGATGTTCCTTTTTGCTCTTAGTGAAACATACCTTACGATTCTATCTAATAGCAAGAATGAAAACGTAAAAGAGAGCAAGCGATCACATTGTCAATGACCTTTTGTCCCGCACAAAAATCAATAGAAGATATGCATTCACAAACAGTTGGGAATATATTAGTTGAATCAAACATAAATTGGTGAAAAATTGTAACACCGGTTTTAATAACAAAACCAGATGATGCTATATGTGAGCCCCGAAGTCAAATCTCACATATAGTTTACAAATAAATGGAGTATCAATTCACAATGCTTAAAATATAACGAACATAATATAAAAACAAATAACCTCGGCTAGCGGGCCGGCGGAAAGGCTCTCCAATCTTAAATTGTAGGCTCCACGGGGACCGACCGATTTGGTTGATCACAAGCCTAACTTCCTCCCGAGGCGGGGGTGAAATAGCAAGGGTGAGTCCATGTCGAACTCCATAAGCATAACATGGGGTTATGAGGCTCAAAAGGCTAGACATTTGGTTTTAAGCTACATGTAAGCATTTTAGTAAGTCAAAGTTTTAGCATTTATTTAGCAATAAGTTATGCTTAACCCATTAACCCACATTATCATCATCAACATATCGTTCTCATGATAGTCCATCGTCATCGTTCAGTTCTATCCTCATCTTATGTCCATATCTCATCATCATCTCACATCCATGTCTCGGTATCCTCTATTACGTGATGTCTCCAAGGCCGTTCATGACCGCGAACACGGCTGATATATCGGTTTAATTAACTCTCTTGCAAGAGGGTGTACACTTTCACTACGGGTCATGATCCTCAAATGCATGGGTTAGCAAGGCCCAAAACATCCAAAAACCATATAAAAGTCTTTCAAGGGTTCACCTAAAAATATTAGTGGCCAACAGAGCTACAACCTCGTTTCTCCCAATTACGGCAAACCACCAACAAAGATAACCAAAGCCCTTGAACGACTAAAGCCGAGCCATGTAGCCCCCATAGGCTCTCTTTGTATATCCCGGATGATCACAACAGATAAGTCCTTACGGAGAGTCCAGAGCATCATGTAAAAGCATGAGCCCGACTCACAAAATCATGTTGCCAACATTCAAGTCTTAACCATCGTATCATATATTTATTCATATCATAATTATTTATGTAGAGCACTAGCTAAAACTACCCATATGCAATAACCCATAGGATTCAATGAACAAGATAACTGGCTAGGATGTCCTTAAGGTTGACAAATTGGACACATGCATATGATTAAGTGATTAATAGTGAATAGATAACAAGGATAGTCCCATGCTATACTTGCCTCAAATAGGATCCTTCTTCAAGTTCAAAGCTCCAAGAGAAATCCTTCTTGATCACCAACTTCATCTAGATCACAATCTTCTTCGAGATCAACAACATAAAGCTCACCGATCTACTTGATTCCAATCAGCAACAGACAAGCATATAGGGCCAATCATGCATAACAAACAAGGCTACAATTAGAACAGTACACCAACAGTGGGAAAACAATTTAAAAAGTATATAAAACTATTCTACACGTCTCTACGATCACACTGAGGCGTAAAGATCACCAAAATCGGAGCTAAAACGGTGTAGATATGAATTGTACAAGTTTACTAGTAATAAAATAATTAACTAAATATAAACTCGAAATTTAAAAAAGTTGAAAACCTGAATATCAGTAAGATAAACATGTAGGTTACGGAATTATGATTCTAACGCAACTTGAACGGATCAAAACGGATTTAAAACGAATAAACTATTGCTAATCTCGTCGGGTGGCAAAACTATGAATAATTCATCTAGCTTGTACCTTGGTTCAGAACGTGGAGACCGTGGCCAATGGGGATGGAGCAGCTCTGGCTTGCTGGACTGTATTCAGTACACGGTCACTCGACATAGAAAATGAACGTGCTCTTGAAAAGCATAGGTGGGCAGAAGATACGTATCCTTTGCGCAGCACAAGAGGCGTGTCTTGATTTTCTCCAGGCGTGCAGAAGAAGCAAGCAACGGCTGATTCAGAAGTGGATGCAACGGTGCGATGGATGTAGCGTTGACGACAACCTTGGATGATGCAACAGCCTCGTAGGAAGGTACATATTTATAGGAAGAAAAAACTCTGCGGGCTACATCAACTAGCGATATGGTACTAATTGATGTTCTGAGGCTCCACCTTACTAATGGGCCTAAATAATCATTAAGCCCATTGGTAAATAAATGCATAGGCCTATATTTTATTATTTTCGAAATTAATTAATTTCTTTGATAAAATAATTATAGAAAAGTCCAGAATTATTATTTAAGCTGCGAAGAATGCTCTGAAAGCTCCGAAGATTTAAGAAAAATTCTGAGAGACAATATAGAACATGAGAAACCCAAACAAAGTATTTGGAGCTCATGATAGAATAATTTGGAGCATCTAAAACAAAATAGATTATGCTCACCAACATGTGGAAACAAGTTCAAGAAAAAGTTACGGAGATTCTTGAAAAGTTTCTAGAGATTGATTGGAGGAGGAAAAGTAATCTGATTTGGATTGCAAAGAAAAGATTCTATGGAGCTTCAATGAAAGCTTGGACGAGATAAACAAGGAATTTAAGCGTAGAAAGAAAGGCGTGCCGAGGAAGAGGAGACCGAGCCTTCAGGCCAAAATGAGAGAAATGGCCAGCCAGGCTTGAAGGATCAATGGCAACAGGCCGACGACCAAAATTGCCGGGGAAAGAGTGAAGGGGAAGAAAACCTTTTTCTTTTATTTGAAAAATCATTAAAACACCTTTTCAAAAGAATTTGAATTTCTTTTCAACTATAGCACAAACCAGTTATCACAAAATCGAATAATGCACCAGCATGAATGCTCAAACACGTTGCTACCTTATGATAAATTTTAATTTAATGAAAATATTATCTTTTCTGAATTTCATGAACACAAAAATACATAAATAAATCATTTTAGCTCTATTCTCAAAAGTTCAAAAATTTGGGGTGTTACAAAAATGCATATGCATCGAGAAATTTTAACATCTACAGTCAAAAGCTTACAACACGAGGGGACATGCAAAATGACTGAAATTCGTCCAGAAATATCTCTCTACCTCTACCCATCAGTCTACCCGTACATCACTTTTTTGTCTCTCTCTCTGAATCTCTCCCCCTGGGCTCTCCCCCTGTTTTGACAGCGGGAAGAGAATAGCAGAAGATAGTTGAGAGAAATATGCTTAACACTTGCACTAGAACTTCCCACCCTCTTTCTCTGCCTCTCTATGTCTCCCTCTCCCTCTTCGTCTCTCTCTATCTGTCTCTGCCTATGTATCTCCCTCTCTATCTGGCTATATCCCTGTCTATCCTTCCTCCATCTCCTTCTTTACATCATCGCTCTATCCATCCTCTGCCTCTATCTCTCACTATCTCTCTCTGTTTCTCTCTCCCTCCCCCTATCCATCTCCCTCTCCATAGCTATAGAAACACTCTCTCCCTCCCCCTATACATCTCCCTCTCCATAGCTATAGAAACAGCTTTTACAGAGTTGTATCCCTCTCCCGCTCACTATCTCTCTCTCTGTAGCTCTCTCTGTCTGTATATCTCTCCCATACTATAAATATCTGCCTCTCTCTCTCCCTCTCTCTCTCTCTCTGTCTCTCTCTCTCTCTCTCCCTCACACTAACTATATCTCTATCTCTGTCTACCTCCATTTCTCTCCATCTCCCTCTATCTGCAGTCCTTCTCAAATAAACAAACTCCATCCTACATGGAATTGATGGCCCAGGCCAATAACACATTCCCCATGAAACAAAAAAAAAAAACAAACAAACTAGGTTGTCTGGGCATGCACCTAAGACACACTAAAATATCTGACTTTGAACGGTTCGTGCAGAAGACTGTAGGAAGATACATAGATATGGTCCCACTCAAACAAAACTGACTTGAGAAGGTAATTGTATCAATTCAATTCAAACATAACATCATCATAATATTATGGTTACCTAATACTACATTGAGAATACAGATCTGTGCTAAAATAGAATTAACAATTATACCATAATAGTGGCAGAAAATAATGCATAGAAAGTTACGATGAGACACAATACAGACAAACAATAAGAAAAAAAAAAGGAGAGAAGTCCTTAAACTTACTCTAAAAAAATCTACCAAAATAGCTAAGTTTGTGTCCTGAATCATTGGTACTCCAATCACTCTCGAGATGTTACCAAATGGGCCATCATCAAAGTGAGAAAAAAACCACGAATCAAAGAATGTGTAAAGGAAATCAAAAGGCGGCCCAGTCGGATAAAGTATTTGAACGTATGATAATGACTAGGAAAAAAATGTAAATAGAAAACCTAAACTCGCACAATAGGATCTAATAATACTATGAAGACTAGCATACCATGTTACCAAATACAAGAACAGACAGTCAAAACAGATTACTTCTCTTAGACTCATTCTCCCTGCCTCTCTCGAGGAGTTACCAACAGTGGATCCCTTCTCTCTCTCTCTCTCTCTACCAATCTCCATCTCTCTGTACCTGTATCTCTATCCATAATCCTCAAAGGTTTGAGAATTTATAATAAACTATTACACAAAGATCTATCACTATCTCTCTCTCATCCTCTATCTATCCTCTCAATATCTCAATCTGTACCTCCCTCTCTCTACCTCTCTCACTAGCTCTATCTCTATCTCTATCTGTCTCCCTCTCTTCCTCTATCCATCTCTCTCTCTTGCTCACTCTCCTTTCTCTAAATATAACTACATATCTCTATCTCTTGCTCTTTCTTCTTTCTCTAAATCTGAGTTTAGTACAAAGCCCTATTTCAAAAATTAAAATGAATGGTCTATGTATGCCATTATATGATACATAAGGCACAATTGAAACAATTGGCTACATTAAAACAAACAATGAAACAAAAAGAAGTGCCATTCTAGAATGAGATGACAATATTAATTATTCCAATACTTGAAAGTCCGGATGATGGACCGTATTAGTTGTATCAAAAGTTGTATCAAAACTGGCAAGAGAATGCAAGAAGGTAGTTGAGAGAACTATGGTTAACAATTGCGCTAAAACTTCCACCATCTTCCTCTGACTCTCTGTGTCCCTCTCCCTCTACATCTTCCTCTCTCTCTATCTCTCTTCCTCTCCCTCTCCCTCTTCATCTCTGTATCTGTCTCTGTCTCCCTAACTCCCTCTCTCTCTGGCTATCTCCCTCTCTATTCTTCCTCCATCTCCTCTACATCATCCCTCTATCCATCCTCTAACTCTCTGTCTCTATATCTGTCCCTCTCTCTGTTTCCCTCTACCTCTACCTATCCCTCTCTCTCTCTCTATGTATCTCTCCCTCTCTCTCTATGTATCTCTCCCTCTCTCTCTATGTATCTCTCCCTCTCTCTGTCTCTATATCTCTCCATCTCTGTCTCTCTCTCTATACCTATCTCAATATCTCTATCTCTATCTCTCTCTCTCTATCTGTCCAACCCTTTTTCTCTATACATCTCATTCTATCTCTCCCTCCATCTCTCTCTCTCCCTCTTGTTTTCTCTACTCTCTCTCTCTCTCTATATATATATATATCTACCTCTCTATACCAAAAGTGCACAGAAAATAAACATTTAGAGAACATTTTTATTTTCTGAGTAGAACGAGAAATAAATCTGAGTTCAGTACAAAGCCCTATTTCATAACTCTAAAATAAAAACTACACCTAAACCAAAGACAACACACGGGGCATTCTGAGCATAAAAAGTCGAGAATGACTTTAGTACTATAGAAAAGTCATTGATGGACAAACTAGCATTACAGATTAATGGGACTTCATTACTACAAAGATGGCGTATTACTTATTCAAACCAATATAGAAAAGTCTGGATGCAAGGACCATGACAAACTGTTACAGATTGATGGACAAGCATAGATTACTAGATAACGAATTACTAAAATTCACTTTGGGAAAATTTGTTACTACCATGCAAAAGTAGATCCACGAAAAATATCGAGGTAAAATCACAATTTATAGGGATTTGAGGGTGTGGGTGGGTT
This sequence comes from Hyparrhenia diplandra, assembly GCA_015847255.1. Taxonomy (NCBI): domain Eukaryota; kingdom Viridiplantae; phylum Streptophyta; class Magnoliopsida; order Poales; family Poaceae; genus Hyparrhenia; species Hyparrhenia diplandra. The sequence continues at coordinate 105,625 of JADLZK010010942.1, read as the reverse complement.
GGGGGGGGGGGTAGTACAAAAGGGGATCTGGTGAAATTTGAGAAATGGGATGGCACATACCAGGAAAATTCGTTCAACAAAAGCAATCTAAACCCGGATGCAGATCTGGAAAAGCAGCAGAAAAAGGTAGTGTGAGACAAAATCCAAGTACATCCAGGTCGTGGGTGGGATTCAATTACCTGCCACTCTTATGTAGGATCCAAGCGCAGGTGCATCAGCTCAGCAACCCGACCCCCCTCCAATGCTTTGGGTTTTGCCCCAAGTATCTGGAGGGTTCTGTGTCCTATCCGAGAGATTCAGAAATGGCCTCCACTTGCACACTGGAGAAAGAAAAACGGGAACAGGAAACAGCTCAGTGAAGAAAGACAAAAAGACACTGCATGTGGGCCCAATTAATGAATAAGATTTAAAACAATAAACAAATACTGAATAATAATAAAAAGGTTACGTGTAATTCCTTCTTTCTTGCTTGGGGCGGTCCTCCCTCCCTCCCCCTCTCCTCGTCTTTGCCTCACCGTGCGGTGGCGGCGTCATACTATGGATCATCCAGATCGGCGGGACCCTCCGCCGGCCGTGGAGCACCGAGAAAATGGGGAGCATCAAGGCAAAATGGTGGCATCGAGAAAAAAAAAGAATCTGCCGGGGAAAGGTAACAAAAAAGAATCCCCATGAATAATAAAAGAAAAACTTTGTTCAACTTCTATTTTATTGATTACGAGCACACTAACCTCCAAAAAAAATAGAACAAGCTGAATCGCTTAGTTTCCTTCAAGCTCTTCACATTGACCTATTTATTTTTAAAAGCAATCCTTTGTATATATTTTCATATACTACCACTCAAATCTGATAATAAAAAGAACAAGTATACCTTCTTGCATACAAACTTTACAGTTTTACATGACTAATGATATAAAAAAGGAGAGAAGGAAAAAAAAAAAAAATGAAAAGAGGTAGGAGAGATGTTCCTTCGAATGATGCAACAATTCAGAGTCAAACTTGAACAAGATAAGCTTACAATAGTGATTGGTAAGCAATTAAATTGGAAAAACTCCATCTCTCCACAGCTATATTAGACCACCCACAATACAACTGAATTTGTTACAAAAAAGTTCACTTGAAAAGTATAGTGTTAACATTCTAGTGGACAAACTAATATGCCGCGATTTGCACTACTAGGAGACTAATTCAACAATCTTGCAGCATCTGTGGCTCCTGCGCAAAAAGATGATTCAGCATGGTCTTCAAAGTTAATCTGATAGGGACATGCAAAATATGAAAAAAAATAGTCAGTAACATTTCTTTCAGTAATTGGATAAGTAACTAGCTGAGCATTATCAAAAATAAATAAATAAAAATAAATAGTAATTGAGAAGGGACATGACTAAAAATAGATGGCACTATACAAGAAGAAATACATTTTGTGTACACCTTAATATCTCATTGCAATACATGTCTTGACTAAAAGGAACCGATGTTCTCTTGCGGATGGATAACTTAAGCGAGAATAAACTATTGGAGGAATGTAAGAGAATGAAATTTGTGCAAACCACAGAGTTTCGAGGACAGATTCATACAGGTACATGTTAAGCTCCTACCTGATGGTACTACTGAATGCAAAATTACACTAACACATGTAAAATTATGTTGGCAGTCTTTTATGACTGCTAGACTTGATAGAGAAGAGAGGCAACAAGAAGAAGAGCTACTACAAGTACAACTTGCACTATCGGCCAGTGCTTTTGAGAATAGTAGCACCGAGTACGCACATAACCGGACATTAAACTTCAACCAGGTATGCAAAAGAGGGTCTTATTGGCAAAAAAAAAAAAACTTATTACTGCAGTTGTTTAGTTTGCGAAGACTCTTATATTAAGTTTTACCATGTCAAACAGCAATAAAAAGTTTTGGTTTCCTATTGCATATAATCAAACATATACATGGACATAATACATGCAAATGTAGGTATATTGGGATACATTAGATGATTGATGGACATAAATAAGCATCGAGAGATATATTAGGATTAATTATGTGGTTAAAGGTAAAATATCTTAGTCCGAGCTTTGAATTACCAAGAATAGATACTGAGGAAAAAAAGTAAAACTGATTGTTATTTAAAAAGAAAATAAGTGGTACAAAAAGCCAGTAGTTTGTAATGTTCTATGCAACTAACAGACTTTGTGTTTTTTTGGCCAGCAAATGGGGGAGGTTGAAGATGATGCAAACCTATCCGAGATACCAACATTTCAAGTTGCCGAGAACAAAGATGAAGGGCGGGTGCTTGAGGCGGACCAAGAAACTTTTCAGAGCCGGACCGGGAAAGAGTTCCGAAGCTACCGATCGTGCGAGAAGGGGTTCAAGAGACAGGACCCGAATGAGGCAAGCATAGATGAAGGAGAAGGAGCCAACATTGAAGAGACTGATGAGATTCAAAAGCTGCTGCAAGAGTTGGAAGATCAGTATCCAACAACAAAAGAAGAGAAGGAGATGGACGCCATGTTTCCCAAAGGAGAATATCCAACAATGGCGAAAATCATAGCTGCCCCCTACACCAAGCGAAGGAATGATGTTCCGGTCTGAAAAGGATGCCTACAGCTTCTTCGCTGTCTACGCTAGGCGTGTTGGATTTGCAATAAAAAGGAGCACAAGTTATAGAAACAAGGAAGGACAGATGACAAAGCTGCTGTTAGCCTGCAACAAGCATAGGAAGAATGTGGTCAGTGACAACCCAATGAAGCAGAGGAGATCAAATTACATTGAGAAAATAGACCGTCAGCGAGAGTCCAGTTGAAGATAAGGCCAGAAGGTTGGGTTGCAGACACGGTCAACCTGGAGCATAACCACGACCTGCTACCGTCGGAATGGCTAACAAGGTTCATGAGGTGCCACACAAACATCTCGAGCACTGATAAGCAGTTCATCTCAGTCTTACAGAGCAGCAGGGTACCTCCCAGGAAAGTCATGGCAATCTACAGATCCTTAAGAGGAAGCTTCAGAGCAGTTGGTTTCGATGAAGTTCATATCAGCAACATAGCGGCTGCGAGAAAAGGAGACACGTGAACAAGGATATACGGGACACATTGCGGATGTTCGGGGCGTAACAAAGCAAGATCCCGGGGGTTCTACTACTCGCTTTGCAGCTCGACTCGGATGATGGGACGACAGTTAGGAGTGTCTTTTGGACAGATATGATGGGGAAAAAGAATTGGGAGCTGTATGGAGACTATTTGGCTTTTGACACCACCTTTAGCACAAACAGGTATGACATGCCGTTCGCTCCCTTAATTGGGGTGAACAATCATGGAAATACCGTGATATTTGGGTGTGGCCTGCTACAGAACCAGAGAGCTGAGACCTTTGATTGGCTGTTTTCTGCCTTCCTGGATGCTATGGGTGGGAAGAGGCCCATCAACATCATCACGGACCAGGACAAGGCAATTAGGAAGTCTATTCTGACTATCTTCCCTGATGCAACGCATAGATTCTGCTTCTGGCACATTCTAGAGAACATAAAGAAGAATCTGAAGAGCTACCTAGCTACTCGAGGGCAGATGGGCGCTCTCCTGTGGTACCTCATTAAGAACGCCTTCAGTCCAGAGGAGTTTGAGGAGGGGTGGCAGAAGATCATGTCGGACCCTCAACACAGAGCAGAAGGAAACGCTTATCTCAGAGAGCTATATGCCATCAGGCATCTTTGGGCCCCAGCCTACTTCAAGAACAAGCTGTACCCATTCTCCTCAACCACAGGGAGAAGCGAGAGCACAAACTCGCTGTTCAAAGGGTATGTTATGCATAAGGACACGATAACAAGGTTCTTCGAACGATTACGGATCATTCAGGGAAAAGAACCTCAACAAGTTGGACAGAAGAGGTATATTTCGAGAAGGCACCGTAGGCCCCACTTGGTCAAACTCTCCGATTGAGAAGGAGGCTATGAGCATCTTCACGAGACCTATCATGTCTCGGTTGCGCAGAAAAGAGATGCGAAACAAAGACAGCCTACATTCTCGAAGGAGAGAGTGGTGGCGAACATTTCCTCCTCAAGAGAGTCATTAGCTACGACAAGGCGTAGTATGACAAGAAACAATACAAGGTGAGCGTATCTGAAGATGGGCGGGGAGTATACATGCTCATGTGCGAAGTTTCAAAGAGACGGGATGCATTGCTGCCATGTCTTTAATATAGCAACGAGGAAAGGTCTGACCAAACTCCCAGTCATTCATTCATCCAAGGTGGACAATTGACATGGATAGGAAACTCGATGATATGACTAAAGCACAAGGAATGGGGCAGAAACGAGGGATGAGAATTCAGTGCACTATATTGTCATGATGAGCAAGATGTCCAAGCATTGTGCGAGAAATGTGCAAGGACCAAGTGTCAAGGCAACTGTTCGATGATGGTGTTGAGAAGTTGGTCAAGAGCATCAAAAAGAAAAGGGATACTATGACTAGAAATGAGGATCTTTGCTGCAGGAGCAAATTGCGCTCCTAGTGCAGTGAATATCGGCACAATGGGTAAGGATGCTACTACAGTCTTTGCTTTGCTACTACTGCGGGTGGTGTGGTTGCTCACTGCGGTCTTTGGTACTTTGCTACTGCGGTCTTTGAGCCACTGCTCTTGCGGTAGATAACATTACAATGGATAACGACCCAACCATCAACACGGGTTGTATACAATGACCCCCACAAGGGAAAAGGTCAAGCGTCAATAATGCAAAAAGGATGAAGCCAACTCATGAGTTAATAGCAATGCAAGAAAAGAAGAAGCATCAAGTTCGGTTGCCGTTTGCGAGATCGAAAACTCATTTCAAAGACAAATGTCCATCTAGAAACAATGCAACGTGATCTTGAAAAAATGAAAAGAGAGTTGGAGAAAATACATGTTACACAACATAACAGTCTTTTATTTGAAGAATTTATAATTTCTAATAGTTTAGCATGCCACAAGTGGAAAAAAGAGGGTAGAAAGAGAATGTATATCCATTATTGAAGAAAAAGATATATGTACTGTTTAAGACCTCAACCTTATAGCTTGTTTGATAGGCTGCTTTGTTGTTTTTCTTTGTTTTAAGGGTGCCTTAAAATGTAGTTAACAATATGCTTACGGTACTCTCACGATGTTACGGATATGTCAACGATAAATATGAGCACTTGTTAATAAAATCTGTGGATGTCGGATCAAGAATAAATACAACTTTTATTTTTAAAAATACCTTATTGCTCATTGGAGACAATTTCTGCCACACCACAAAGCCATGAATTTCATAATGAATATTCCACAGTCATAGTCGTGTATTGACAAAAAAAATGCATGGAACCGTGTCGAAAGATCTAAGTTCGATCTATTCAAATGAAAAAACATCTATTTCTCTTACCCTCTCAACCACTACCCCTATCTTACAATCTCTCCCTCTATCTCTGTCCCTATCTATATCCCTCCCTCTCTCTCTCAATCTCTCTCTCTCTATCCCTCTCTGTCTCTTCTTTGTCCCTCTCCATCTCTATCAACGAGCCTCTATTTCTAAATCTCTGTCCCTCTCTCTCTGTATAACTCTCACTATCTTTATCTCCATCTCTAGCACCCTATTCCTGTCCCTATCCCTCCAACCCTCTCTCTCTAAACAATGGTGAAGTGGTACACACTCTAAAACTTACCACTAACCTTACAGACTAGAACAAGGAAGGTGCGGGAATAAATGGTGCAAACAGGAAAACAACATGGAGAATCAGAAAAGGTGAACTAGATCCAACCAAATATGGCAGAGGTCATTGATACCCGCTAACTTATTTTCTCTTCTACTTAATAGTTATATTTCATCAAAGGCCACTCTAGACAAATACACTAATCTATCATAGGCCTAACTTTTTTGTTGCTACATATGCTTAAATACATATGTAGACTGGGAGGAGATGACTCAGCAACAAGTAAAAATGTAATTCCTACTGATTATTACTCTCTCAAACTCTCTATTTAATTTCTATCTATCTAAGTCCTACTGATTATAACTGAAGAACTTATTAGTCAAGAACTTATTAGTGCAAATCTACGTACTTAATTCTTTCTCTCCATACATCTATTTATTATAACTCTCTCTCCCTAACTCTCTCTATTTATTACTATCGACTATATCTCACCCTCTCATACTACCTCTATATTCTCTCTCAATACGAAAAACTAATCATAAAAAGTTGGGAACGTACTTGTTCTTACATTTGTGGTCTTTGGCCGCGATGATTTTTGAAATCATCTAGATTGGGCTTGGCATACATAGACTCATAGAGCAGCCTGAAATTATTACACTAAATAGAAAACAAAAACATGCGGAAAAAGTGTTAAAATGATGGAAAATACATGGACTTATAAAGAAATAGAATCATCTTACTATCTGAATTGAGGTCTTCAAATGTGTAGGAGACATTTCACAAGAGTTTAAGAAGTCAAAACGATGATCTCTGAGATCAACAACTATTAACCACCAATGATCAACTTCAAGAACGGGGATCATGACACGAGAATTGTTCAAATGGACAAATAATTAAGTTAACTTAACCAATATTGATAAATGTAAAAAAAGAAATTCACTAACCATATCATAATTATCCATTGAAAATTCCAAGGTCTTCTTAACATATTCCTTTACTACTGCGGGGACCTTGAACCGCTTGGTTACCCTTAGTTTGGCCTTTTTTTTGTTGAAACAACAGGTATAATGCAAAAGATCACAAAAGTAGAAAAGAAATGTGGGAGAAAAAAAGAAGAAACAAATATGCGGGCGATAGGGATAAAGATATGTTACCACAATATCAGTAGTCAAGAAACATTTGCCGGGATTAAATTTCTTGGGAATTGATTTCTTTGCCTCACAATAAGAACGTACTCTAGATTCATTGCCTCACAAAACACATCCATCTCAAAGTTGCCTACCCATCCCCTTGCTTTGAAAGATTCTACAAATTTATCTTCAGTAATATAGAACCGACCAATGTTGGCAACTATGTTACTGCATAAATGATATAAAAGGCGAAAACAAAAAGTTAGTGTTGTCAATATACTCTGTTTTAAAAAAAATATGAGCGAAACAAACATCTTAATGAAAACAACCAGCAGCTGTTTTCAAATGATAAAATTTAAAAGTATGGCTGAAGTGACTCGATCAGTCCCATCTACACAAAAAAGAAAATGAAGCTACCAGATACATGAATATGATATTAATATGCTACTGTCAACATACTGTCAACACTTGCAGTCTCTCTGTCCCTCTATCTCTCTCTCTCCCTAATCCTCAAGGATTTAGTATTTATAATGAACTATTGCAGAAAGGCATCTCAATATCTTTCTCTATATCATGCTCTCTCTCGCTCTATCTATATCTAACTCTCTCTACCTCTCTCACTATCTCCATCTTTGTCTCTATCTATCTCCATATCTTTCTCTCTGCATCTCCATCTATCTATAAAAATCTCTCTCTCCCTCCCTGTCTCTTGCTCTCTCTCCTCTCTCTAAATATACCTATGTCTCTCTACTTTCCACTAGATAAAACTTCGGTAGAGAAGTAGGGAGTCCTCGAGATGTACTTCTCCAAAGCTTTTTTTTAAAGTTCCCACTTGATAAATTCATATAGGAAGCAACATGAAAGACCATGGGGAGAAGAGAGTTCTCAAAATCACCAAGTAGGTAAATTGAATAGAAAAGTAGGGAACTAGATACGAGAGAGGTTAAAAAAAATTGGGGAAGAACATCAACAGTTAATAGAGGACACAGATATAATGTGTTGCTATAAGAATTTATTGTTGGAATAGCTCGTGGTTCTCCTAAACTGAGCATCTGTCTTTGTTTCCATCCAAGCATAGTCCGAATTGGGATTCAAGGCCGAGACCCAAAGCAATAGTGCATTCATACCCATAGCTACGCATTTCATTATATATCTATATATTCAACATAATGACATGATGCTTAATGTGTGTTTAGCTACTCTTAAAGTGTTGCCCAACTTTTACACATGGATTCATTCACATAATATTTTTGTTATGGTAGCATGTCTGTTTGAAATTCCTTTCACATAAAGTACACCACAATCAGGTATTCCTTAAAAAATACAATCCCATCTAAGTTGCATCTAGCCGGTTTTCCAAACATGTGCATGGCAAAAAAAAAAAAAAAAAAAAAAAAAAAATAACAGTTGGATGAAAATACCTTTCTTGCTTTTGCTTTCACTTAGATACACGTCTAGTTGCCAAATCATATAATTTATTCTCGGATGTCGACAATTGAATCTTCTCTTGGGGATGGTTAAAGAACAAATCTTGTGTACCCAAATGAACTGAAGGTTTTACGAGCCCGCTTTCTTGCAAATTGTTCGGATGACTTCCTCTCTTAATAGCAAAGTACCACGATACATGTAAAAAAAAAAAATATCGGGAAACACAAAAAAGTTATCATTCACTCACTAAAACCATAGTACAATATATGAAAAATACATGTAAACTTGTATAAAACGCTAAAGGTTGCTTACCACCATGAGCGGGATGGATTTGACACTTGCGATTCTCGCAATGTCGGGATTTACATTGTCTTTTTGCTTGAACCCTGGAGACTTCGGACCTGATTCCAAATTACTAGGCATTCTCCTAGAAGTCCGGTCCAATACGATATGATCCTCGAAGATTCGGACTTAGCTTTTTTGAAGCATGTAACTCTGTGACACTTAATCTCTGTTTTTCCTAGCCTTGTTACTATCTCGGCGTAACCAAGTGCCAACCACTTTTGGAGTTTTAGATATCGCAGCACCTTCCTTTTAGAACTATCCACCGGACGTCCTACCCCTTCGAAAGGATCAGGCACAACAGAATCAAGGAGCCTCTTTCTAGTGTCCGCACCTGTCAAAACAAAAAAAGGATAAGTTAAAAGAAATTTGGAAATATGACTGCATGAATGCGTTCCGAAAAAATGAAAAAAGGAAAAAATGTGATGCAAGGCTAGTGTAGGCAAAATTGCTTACCGTAACTAAGTTGCTTATCACCTTTAGGATGAGACTTAAGATTGCTTGTGTACTTGAAATCGCTAACTTCATTACCAATGGTAGGGATGGTCGGAAAGATTGGAGTGCTGTATGAATTAGGCTGAGCACAGTTGATACTTCCATTAGATGTTGACTCAGTATGAATTGGTACATCTCCACTATTGGTACCATGCTGCCCTCGTTGATCATGTCCTAATACATTCTCAACAAAACTCCGACGACCATCATTCACACCCGTCTTGGACACAGAAGGCTCAACAACATGTACTTCTCGTCCCACCAAATTTTTATTAGCACCTGTAACGACCTTGGCATTACCTCTCTTTGGTATGCTCACTGAAGGCTGGGGAACAGGATGCAATACATTATCATCAGCATTCTGGTGGCTAAGATTTTCCGAGTTATCCAAACCTTCTACAATTAATCTTTGATTTTCTGCATCCTTTTGTTTTTTGAAAGCGGAACCACTTTGATAACATCTTCTCGCAGTCTTCTGCCGACAACATCAATCTTCTTTTTTTCGACCGCTAGCCGGAGGTACTTCACCTTCAAAAGAATGCTGGTACTACACTAGGTGTACTGGCTGCACATGTAAACACATATAGCAAAAAAGTAAGAAAAAACTTTAGTATAAAACAATAAAAAAAAAGAGTTTTGTGAATACTTGCTCACCAAAATTTGAAGGACGGCCGCCTAGTTGACCAGTGTCCACCTCAGCATTAGTTTCCGGCTGAGCAACAAGAGGTTCATCAAAAGGGTTTCTGCCACCAATAGAATTGTCCTGGCTGGACAGCAAAACTTCATTGTCTTCCTGACTTGCATCCACTTTATTCAAATGAAGATCAATCTGAGGGGAATCATGAACTACTTCTGCTTCACTGATCCTTTTTGTAGACTCAAAAGAATGCCTTCCTATGCTTACAGTATTTCTGGTTCCGCTAGGCTTACCTCCATCATGTTTTTTGGTCCCTTTTGTTGCTGCACTGGACAAGAATGCATCAGGCGCGCGTCTAGAATCTTCCACTTCCATCTCAACAAATGATGAGTCCTTTTGTATCTTTCGCCGCTACGGTGCTTGTGCAATTTAGGGCCAAATGTTGCATTCTTTTTGCTTACTACTCGCTACGGGTAATCCGTCCAGAATCTTCCACTTCCATCTGATGAACTGGTGACTCCCTTTGCCTACTTCTGCTACGGCTTCTCAAGACTTCAGGTACAGGTGAAGGATCCCTTTGCTTGCTTCTGCTACGGGTAGACACCCCTCGAGCAAATTCCCTCTGTGTCTGAACAGGTGTCACATCAACACCATGTCCGTCCGTAGGAAACGGATGGGCACTGGGGCATCATTAGCTCCCGGAGCGAAGTGCCAAAGCACCACCAAGATTAGTCCACATGAACTCGCCATGGAGCAAAGTTGATTGGAGACAACAAAGTTGGATTGCGAGAAATGGATGCTTTGCCATGATATCTCTATGAAATTTGGTGCACATATCTACGATCGACTCCTTGCCTGCTCACGAAAGCCATACACAAAAAGATATAATATGATAAGAAAACTAATAGTGCAAGATTGAATTGGATGAAAAGAAAAATGAAAAGATCAAAAGGGGGGAAATAAGTAGTTACATTTGCTTCATTGTTGTGTCCTCGCCAAGTTGACATCACAAAGGCGGTGCCATGTTTTCAATGAAACTCTCAACTTGTGCAGGCAATTTAGCAAAAATTGTTGAAGACAATGAACCAAAGAACTACAAACGGGGTCTCACCGACATGCTTTAGCTTTACAAAAATAAAATCTATATAAATTTCATATTAAGGAAAATATTGCAAAAGATACTAAACTTAAACTACAAGATGCTAAACTTAGCATTTATGTTTGCAACAATTTTAAAACTTAAACTACAGCATACTAAACTTAGCATTTATGTTTTGCGGAAAATTTTAAATCACATACATCAATGTCCCCGAAAAGAATTGTCGTCATTCATCCCTTCCAATTCCAAATATTCAAATGACCATCCGATCATTCCAAACCTTGATACGAGGCCAATCTTCACGTAGTATGATTTCTGTGCCTTGACGTATTCAAAGAATGCAAACCGTGTGTCCAACAAAAAAAATGTCGATTTAGTGATAATGAAGAAATGGTGAAAAGAAGGCACATGTTTGCAAATAAAAAAAAAAGGCTAAAAAGGTTTCAAAAAGTACCCACCACTAGCGAGAATGATGCAACCACAAAATGTAGGCATCGATAGGTTTTTACTCTGATTTACGGAAAGCTTGTATTCCTTCTACTAACCGATCAACAATAAAAGAGCTCCAAATATACTTTCCTATGTCGCGCAAATGTAAGCAACCTACAGAGTAATATCTTTTGCTGGCTCTTGGATAACCCGTAGGGGCGTAGAAGGGATGAAAGTGATATCGCATGAAAACACGGACAAACTTGTCTCCAATGAAGTTCGGGCTGACCAAGCTAAACAACTCATTGATAGTCGGTGCAAGCTGCGGTTCCAAAGATCACCAAGAACGGTTGCTATTTCTTCCCTTGAAGCATGCTCTTTGATTTTCCAACCACCTAAAGGTACTCCAAGTATCGATGCGCCACAAATGCATTTACTTCAAAAGAACACCCATTCTCCATCCACACGTCCTTGTCACTACATCAAATCTGCATGCCCCGATATACGCTACTGATCCGGGTAACTCACTTTGCGGTCAAAATGCAACAAGCTACCAAAGCCACAAGCCCCGGACGGAAGCTCTTTGTGCATCAGTCAAATTCTTTACAAAATTTGAAAACTGCTCACACTTTGTACTTGTCTTTGAAACTCTGTCAAAAATAGAAATAAAGAACCAATCTAAGTACATATGATGACATTAAAAAAAGTTTTGAACCTAGCAATACAAAGTTGCTAATATTATAGTGTAAAGTTTTGAACCTAACAAGAAAAAAGTTTTTAAGCTATCTCATGATTCAAAGTTTTGTAACAGCAAAGTCTAAAGTTTTTAAAGCTAGAAATTAAAAAGTTTTCCAATATAATATTACAAAGTTTTGAACCTAGCAGTAAAAAGTTTTGAACCTAGCAATACAAAGTTGCTAATACTATAGTGTGAAGTTTTGAACCTAGCAATAAAAGTTTTTAAATATTTCAGTCAAAGTTTTTAAACTAGAAATATAAAAGTGCCAACAAATTCAAAGAAAAAGTTTAATATGCAATAGTTCAAAGTTATTTAAATACCAATATAAAGTTTGCTATCTCATCATTCAAAGTTTTGTAACAAACAAGTCTAAAGTTTTTAAGCTAGCAATGAAAAGTTCCTAATATTATATTTGAAAGTTTTGAACCTACCAAGAAAAAGTTAAAAAAATATTTTAGTCCAAAGTTTTTATACTAGAAATATAAAAGTAACAACAAGTTCAAAGAAAAGTTTATTATGCAATAGTTCAAAGTTATTTAAATACCAATATAAAGTTTGCTATCTCATCATTCAAAGTTTTATAACAGCAAGTCTAAAGTTTTTAAGCTAGAAAATTAAAAGTTTTTCACTACACTAGTTTATGGCTTTAAACATAGCAATTAAAAGTTTGTAATGTTTATAGTTTAAAGTTTTTTAACATTTCAGCATATAGTTTAAACCACAAAAGTAAATTTTATCAACCTATTATTCAAAAGTTTTTAAAGACACCAACACAAACTGTATAATTTCATAGTTCAAAAGTTTATAACTTGTAGATACAAAGTATTTTGAACCTAACAGTACATGTAATGCTGATAATAAACTTATTTGACATTATGACATACCTTCTTCATCATTGCTTTTGCTTTTAAGACTTTTTCTTTCAAGAAATGCGGTAATAGCTTCACTCTTTTTAGAATCTGTTATCACAAAATTGAAAAACAAAAATGTTTATAACAAAAAGTGTAGCAATATGCCGTAAAACAAAAAAGAACTACTGTTCCAGGTGAAAAACAAATGTACCATGACCATGGCTTCAGGCACGAAAATTTAAAAAAGAATCATTAACAGAAAAGAGTATCATGTAGATGACATTTTTTTGCAAAAAAAAAAAAAAGAATAAGCCTATTTTTTCCTTCTCAGCACAAGGAAATTAATATCTTTCTCTCACTCTCTCTCTCTCTCTCTCCATGTATGTCTATATCTCGCCCACACAACCTTCTCACTCTATCTATCTATCTCTATATGACTCCCTTTCTCTCCCTCTCTCTCCCAATCTCTCTCCATCTGCCTCTCTCTCCCTCTCTACACCTCTACCTATAACTCTCCATCGTTCCCTCTTTCTCCCTCTCATGATGGTACAATATAATACCAATCACCTTCAGGTAGACACCTTTCAGGTGTACAAAATTGGACAAAAAAAATTAGTCTCAATCTAAGCATGCAACATGTAACTCCCAATCTCTCTCCCTATCCCTCTCCTCTCCATCTCCATCTCCCTCTCTGTATCTATCTCTCTCTCTCCCTCTCCCTCTCTCTACCTATATCTCTCTCTCTTTCTATCCCTCTCTCTATTGACCTTGTCATTTAAAATTAAAGAATCAATAATAGGGAAAAAAATTGTAGTTTCTAATAATCCCTTTTATAACTAATATACTGCACCCACTAACTGGCTTTGACATGGAACCAAGGCGTCTTTCGTTAACTTTCAGAGACTATGCATTGCGCAAAAGAACAACGCAGCGCAGACGTATGAATATTATTTGAACTCACTTGATCACTGAAAGTAAATGCAAAAACCATATACTGATGACAGGGAAACTAGAAATTTTAAAACCACCATCACTATATCTCTCAATCTATCCATCTCCCTCTCTACCTAGCTCTCTGTCTTTATCCTTTTCTCTCTCACTATATACGTCTCCCTCTCTCCCTCTCCCTCTCTCTCTACCCCATCTCTCCCTCTCCCTCCCCCTATCTCTCCATCTTCAGTGCTACCAATTTCACATTGATTAATATTGAATGGATGCAACTAAACATCACCAAAATAAGCTTTACAAAAAAAAGGGATATAGAGATAGAAAAATGCAACAGGCATACAACAGGTGCCGAACAGTGGCAACGCTATTTTCCATTGCTCTATCCTTCTCCCAATATCCTATCCCTCTACCTGTCCCTCTAACAATATCCTAACCCTCTACCTGTCCTCTCTCTCCATTCCTCTTTCTCTCAATCCTCTCTCTACTTCTATATCTCTCTATCTAACTCATAAGGAGACAAGCAAAATAGGCACCAGCATACCACATAAACACCAAAAAAAGACATGCATTGTTTAGTTCATAGGTTAGTCTGCGTTGAACACAACCCCACAGAGAAAGTACCTGGCATAATTTTTTAGAGTACAAAAAGGCAATGCATGAGTCAAAAAATTAACAGAGGCCTGTATAGAGTATTTGATCAACAATAACCTACCATGCTAGCAATACCAAAAATAAATTTAAAACCCACCTTCTATCCATCTCTCTCTATCTATCCCTCTCTCTCTATACCTAGCTCTCTGTCCCTATCCTTCTCTCTCACTCTAAACCTCTCTCTCTGTCCCCCTCTCCCTCTCTCCCCCCTCTCTCCCCCTCCCCCCCTATCTCACCCTCTCCTTATCTGTCCCATCTCTACCTCATCTATATATCCTGTTTAAAAGGCCATTCTTGATAGATCTCGGACCCTATAAAAAGGCAATTTGCTTTTATATGCATGCAATAGCTTGAGTAAGTTTTCAAATTGACAATTTAGTGATCATATAGAGCAAGAGCAAATACCTGCTGGGCTAGATGACAAAGTACACTTTTTACAAAAGAGACGATATATCATTTGTCCACTATTCAGTGCTACCAATTAATTACTAGTTAACACAACAGTATTTAGAGAGAAGAATATACAGTTGCATTTCGATGCAGGATTTGAAATGCAAAAGATAAACAGTAGCATTACATCATTGCAAATGTTATTACATTAAAAAAAATGTAGCATCAAGAATTCATACAATATGATGTTATATACTTAACAAACCGCACAATAAAGAAATGCATAATCTACTAATATCCAAAACAATTAATCAAGCTTGCATTTAAAACACTTTGAATAATTTTATTCGCCATGCTCCATTTTAAACTACAACATTAGCATATTTAGCAAATACAAAAAGTCTAAAAACCAGCTTAAGTCATTTCAAGTTTATTGCATACCGATTCGAACTCACCTTTGCAGCCCTTTGGATGTGAGTGCTTTTGTGATTCGAACTAGTGATGGCACCAATAAAAGTAGAATAATAGAGCACGCCGTCACTTCAAAACTGTTTAAAAAAATAAGCTTAAATGAATTGATTAGAGAACATTACAAAATGTTAAAAGTACATGACAATTTTCAAATGAATCAATTAAGAAATTGTAGTAAATAAATGAAACAAACGAAATAAATATGCCTCTATTGACCATGTCCATCCCCAACTCTACCTCTCTCTCTGTCTCCCTCTCCCTCTCTCTAACTATCTCTCCCTATCGTCTCTCTACCTATCTATCCCCAACTCTATCTCATATATCCCTTTCATTGTTTAATTGTTGGCATGAGTCACCAATAAGAAAACAGACATGCAAGTTCACAGCAGATAAGTTGAGCAAGAAATATCTAGTACAAGTTCAGATGAAAGAGAGGGGAAAAAAGGGTAAAAAGGTGCCGAACAAAGGGCACGCCTATTTCCATTTCTCTATATTTCTCCCAAAGATCCTAACCCTCTCCTCTACATGTCCATCCCTACTTCGAACTCTCTCTATCTAACTCATAATATCTAGTTTATTCTAACTCCCTAGTACTTAACAACACCTAAAAATCTAGTTTTTGTAAAATCTAGTTTGCCTATCTCCATCTAATTTAGTAGACCTATGTTCCAATCTAATTTAGTAGGCAATCTAATTTAGTAGGCAATCGAATTGTAATAATTAGGCTAACTCATAGGTTAGCTTGCGTTGAACAAAACCCCACAAAGATCTGTTATGCAAAAAAGCAGAAAAAATAGCCCGGCACAATTTTTTAGAGTACAAAAGGCAATGCATGAGTAAAAAAATTAACAATTCTTTAGAGAGAGGCCCGTATATGGTATTTGATCAACAATAACCTACCATGCTAGCAAAACAAAAAAAATTTAAAACCCACCTTCACTATATCTCCATATCTCTCCCTCTATCCATCTCTCTCTATCCCTCTCTCTCTACCTAGCTCTCTCTCTCTATCCTTCTCTCTCTCAGTCTATAACTCTCTCTCTCTCTCTCTCTCTCCTCTCCCTCTCTCTCTACCTATCTCTCCCTCTCTCTACATATCACATCTCTACCTCATCTATGTATCCTGTTTAAAATCTGTTTCTCGTTATGCAACCTGTTGAATGCTAAAAACCGTAAAAGGAAGTAGAATGGTTTGCTCCATTACATTGTTCTCTAAAAACAAATGCCCTTCATGGAACCCCACTAAATGACATGTTAATTCACAAACGGATAGGTTCAACGAGAAATATCTATTACTAGTTCAAAGGAAAAAAGGAGGGAAAAAAAAACATCTATATTAGGATATGACAAATTTGTAGGTGTGTTTTCTAACTAAATGTGACCGCCATGTCTCGAGATTTTCGTGCATATGCAGTTATGGTTTGGTACAACATAAATGTTTGGAAATTGCTCGAGCTCGATTGTGAGTAGTCACAAACTGAATTGCTTTGTGCAGTTTGTCATTCTTCTAAAAATAATAATATCATTGCTAATCATAGAAAAACAAATAAACAAGGCCGAGTTCTCCACGTGTAAGGAAACATAACCATTAGACAGATAAGTAAATGTAATTGCCCCTCATCTTCCTATTGGTGCTTACATTGGCCCCAGCACCCCAAGAACAAGTATCATCACCGCCTCCCAAAGTTGAAGTGGAAAAAAAAAAAGTAGACATGACCGGAGCCTTGAGAAGGCAAAGGCAAGGTGTTGCGTGCACCATATAAGCCGAAATCGTTGGAGGCCGCCCGCTATGAATCCGCCAACAAAATCCCATTTGCCGACAATGTTCACCAAATCGAGTCCAACTCCAAATATCAATCAAAAAACACTACAAATCGGCAAGGATTGATTACAACAATATAAGGTTGCGCGAAAAAACAAGTATCCACTTTGTACTAGCACCGAGAAGGCAAGCAAATTCATCCCTCCCTAACTAACCACCCAACAATAATTGCCAACGAAAGTGCCGTCTACAAATTCAATTACCCTCGCAAAACACAGCAGGGGATCGGAATATATTCATCATGTTCGCAATGTTTGGCACCCAAAAAAGGAGAAAAAGCAATTTATCTCGTATAGCATTAGCACCCGAAAAACCATGGTGCCTCTTAACCTGAATGCATTAAAACAAACGAAACATGATTCATCTATTTCCCTATTTTCTTCAACTTTGCTCGCATCCGACGAGTTGCGGTGGGGGAAAAATCGATAAACATAGACAAGAGCATGGAGGGGCAGGGGAGTACGGTGTCGTACTGGATGACTGCAGGTGTGGAAGGCGGCCGGTGCCTAACGACGTCGATGACCTAGCCGCAGCAGCCGGTGGAGCTCGTGTCTGACTGCTTCGCCCTTGGATTATGCGCTCCTCCAACTCCAATCCGCCGAATCTCAACAAAAATGCAAGGATTCGCTCTACCTCCGCCTAAGACTAGAACAACGAAACCGGCTCAAAATCAAAATCCGCCTCGCCTCTAATCCAAAACAGAAGCACAAAATCGTAACCAAAATCCAAACAGAATGTCACCTGTACAAACAGACCCCCCAAGGGTAATCACGGTCGTCGGAGCGAGACGAAGAAGAACAAATGGCCCCAAGGCGTCACCGCTTCCCCGCAAACGCCGACGACGTCCGCCGTCCCGCCAAAAACGCAAAAATATCCGGCGAGGGCTTTGCAAAATGAGCGGCGCGGCGTCGACGGCCGGAGATGGAGCGCGAGACGCGCAACGGAGCCGGCCACAAATGAGGGCGCCGCCGCCGGAGGGATAGTCCGCCGTGGGCGTTTGAAACTCCGGCGAGGGCTTTGTCGCGTCGGCGAGGGGGAAAATGGGGAAAGGAGGAGGGAGAAATGGAAAAGGAGGAGGGAGAAATGGAAATGGAAACGGTGAGAGGCGGTCACGGGCGACGTTTCACCGCTCAAAAAAAAAATAAAAAATTGACGCTGAGGGGCCCAAATGCACCGACGTGGGCTCGCTCCGGCTCTAAAAGACTGAAGAGAAGACTAAGCGCGTAGAGCACCGTGCGCTGATTTCTGAAGTAGCGCGCGGCGTCAAAATATGAATTGGGACGAGCGGAGGTGGCGAAAAGATTTTTGACGGACGGGCCGACAAATGATCTAAACCATAAATGTTAATCCGATGGCCGAGGACGATCCCCGTGGTCTCGGAGGGTGGACGACGGAAATTTCTTCGCTTTATTAATATTATTATTAATTATTAATTATTAATTATTAATAGGTATAGATATAGATAGATTTGTAGGGCAATTTTGTTATTTTTGCTCTCTAGGGCCCTATAATTATAGAGTTTGTCGTATGCAGTCCTATTTGAATCAGGAACATATGTACGATAGAAATTAGAGAAGGGTCGTATGCAGTCCTATTTGAAATTATATGGCGGACAGATTTTTTTTTTTTTTTTTTTGAGATTGAAAAAATTCTATTTGATATTGTATATGGCGGAAAGAAATTGTGGTGGAAAAAAACAGCAGAAATTCCTTCTTTAATAGGAGTACTATACTTGGACAAAGAACATGTCATGTACGTTAGAATATTTTTCCTATACGGAATCATGTATTGTAGAGTATATTGTATAGGTTAGATATGTTCACGTGAATATACTCATAAAATATAGAAAGTTCCATTTACTTTTTATAATTTACTATATACTCATAAATTTTGATATTATTTATTTTATTTAAAACAAAAAAATATTGTAGACCCTTTGATACTGTCCCGTCATGACAAGACATGTGAAGTCAATCAACAAAAATAAAAAACCTAAAAGGGAGAGAAAAAATAAATAAAACAAAAACTTTGAAACAAACTGTGAAATAAAGCCCAGTCCAGAAGAAGACCCATGCAGGTGTTGTTTTTCATCACGTTGTCGCTGCATATTTAACGTATGGTTCCGTCCGGTGTCTGCTGCATTGCCGAAAACAATTTGGTGGCGGAAAAAGGACTCTTTACTACAGACAGAAAATAGGAGGCGAAAAGAAAAGGGAGGTGGAAAAAAGTGGCGAAAAAACGTGAACAAAAAAAGGTGGGATTGAAATTTTCTCTTTTATTAGTAGTTATAGATTTCTTTGGTATAGTTTTTGGAGTAAATGAGGGGGTTATATGTTCGTGCATTGGTAATTTGGTAGGGTAGCTGAGTAGTTCAGTTATTGCTTTTCTAGTTTAGAAGGAATCTTTACATGTTAGTTTCAAAATCATGAATGATAGGGGAGAAGTATGGCTTAGTTTGAGGGAAGCAGTGCGGTTGGTTAATAAAGACGGATGAGAGAGGACCTGATGACCTAAAATTTTTGAACACTTGATTTTTTTTTTTTTTTTTTTTGAAACTGATTTCTAATATTTTAGGACGGAGGAAGTATATAGTTACGTAGAATGACAGTCCAGAAAACAGAATTTAACTGGGCTCATTCAACACGAGCCCAACTTGCTACGATAGTAGTAGTAATCTCGTAGCCCAATCCAAAGCCAGAAGAATGCCCGAAAGCCCACCATCGAAATCCAAAACGCTAGACGCCCGTTGGGTACACGCTACGCTACGCGGCCACCGCTCGTTCGAATTTTGAAATCACGAGTCCCCAAGCAGCGCAGCGACAGATAAACCAACAGCAAGGCACTCCGCAGTCCGCAGTCCGCAGGCCACCACCTGCTCGACGAAATGCGCCGGAGGTCGCCACCGGGCCGGCGCCCGCGCCACCGTGCAGGCGAGGAGGAAGAGGAGGATGCGCCTCCTCCATCGGCCGACCGCCTTAGCGCGCTCCCCGACGCGCTCCTGCACCACATCATGTCGTCCCTCAAGGCGTGGGAGGTGGTGCGCACCTGCGTGCTCGCGCGGCGGTGGCGCCACCTCTGGGCGTCCGCGCCCTGCGTCGACCTCCGCTTCCGCCGCGGCTTCGCCAACTACGACGACAGCGCGCCGGAGGATTTCCCCGCTTCGCGCGCCGACTCTTCCGCCGTCGGGACGCGTCGGCGTCCGTGGACACGCTCCGCCTGCGGTCCAGCGACGTCGATGGCGCCTTCGACGAGGACGACGCCAGGTCCTGGATCCGTGCCGCGGTCAAGCGCAAGGCTCGCGTTGTTCATCTCATCGGGCATCGCGACGACCTCGCGGCCCTGGAGCATGAGGCCTTCGTCTCACGACACCTCAAGGTTTTGAAGCTGTCCTACGCCAACCTCAACGACAACCTGCTCCGGCAGCTTTCTTCTCGGTGCCCGTCTTTGGAGGAAGTGGATCTTAAGGATTGCTTGATTTCGGGCAATGAGATTTCGTCCTCCTCTCTCAAGACCTTGGCGATGGTCAATTGCAACATATTTTGGGGCCTCACTGTCACTGCTCCGAACCTGATGCTGCTGCGCTGCGTTAAACCAATCGGCCAAGCTCCATCAGTTAACGACTTGGGCTCGCTTGTTGCAGGAACCATCATACTTGATGACTATTGTTTCAGTGATGATTTTGAGGACTTCAGCAAGGACGAATTTGATGAAACCACTGATGATGACAGTGATGATGGGAAGAAATGGAGGCGCAAGATTCAAGAAAAGAAATGGAGGCGCACGACTGGAGCTGGATATGGATTGGGTTTACCTCAGAAAAGGCAGAGGCTCGGTGGATACAAGGATGCTGATGATTATTATGGTAGTGACATCGAAAGTGATGATGATACCTACGAATATAGTGAGATTGCAAGTGACTTTGATGGATCTGGTTATGATGATGATGCACATAGTTCAAGGAAAGATGGTAACCTTCATCAGGCGTATGGTGAAAATTCTGGATGCAGTGACAGTAAAATTAAAGGTGGCCGTAACATTATTCACAGCCTCTCGAACGCTACAAGTTTGGAGCTGTTAGCAGATGGTGGAGAGGTACAATAATCATCTCCTTTTGCTTTTGTCTTATGTCTGTATCTCTTGTGGAGTATGTTCTCTCATGGTGCATTGGACATAGTCATAATTATCATCCTGGTACAGTCTATTTTTGTTTTAACCAAACAAATCCTATTCAAGTTTTCAGCGAATCATAGGGTACCAAATGCAAATATTTTGTGCATTTTGTCCTTTAATTCTAGCATGCTAGTAGCATCACCTGGTTTCATTACTCGAAGCTAATCTGTGAAAGAATTTGAATAGATAGCAGTTCTATGTATTCTATTATTTATGTAGATGAGGAATAGATTGGCCAAGGGAGCATTGTTTGTCACTTCTTATTTTCCAGCTGGTCATCTCCTGAAATAATTGCTATCTATGCATTAGCATAGTATTTTATTTCAGAGTTGTTTTAGTCTTGACATCAGTTACGGACTATTCCCATTTTTACCTTCATATTCAAAAAGAAAGTCACATCTAATTTTAGCAAAACATGATACATTTTTTCTCTTTACTTCTTTAGCGGCATACGAGCACTACCTGATTTTTACTCAGCCAGACTTAAGAAAGAGAGTTCAGCTAAAGATAGTAATTTGTGTCCCCTCATGAAGCATAGCAGCTGAATCTCCTCAAATAGCTGCTGTGTACTAGTATGTATAAGGACATGATTACTTCATAGAAATCTTGTGGATTTACACAGCTCCATTGGACAATCCCCAATCACACATTCATACTAGAAAATAAAGATGCATCTCACTGTGGGGATAATCACTTGTCATTTCTTTATGTTTATTTTCCTTCTGTGCTTATTGAATTGTCAATTAATTGCTTGCCTTCGCAAATGAATGTTGATTCAATGCCTATTCTTCTTTGCTGAAAGACTAAAACCTTATATTTATGCTATGAAGGTGATTCTGACCAGAGAACTGAAGAGCTGTCCAAGTTTTAGCAACCTGAAGACCTTGTCCCTTGGAGAGTGGTCTATGGCTGCTGAATTTGATCGATTACTCCTCTTTCTTCAGCGTTCACCCAATTTGGAGAAGCTTTTTCTTGAACTTAAACTGGTATGAACATTTACATATCTTCTGTATGCTACTTGAGTTTTCGAGTATCTCAGTACATGTTTAATAATAACAATCGTGTTCTTGTGGAAAGAACTTGAATGTGAGGAAGGCAATGGAAATTGGTGTCAAACCAAGTGGAAGATCATTTGCCTGCAAACACATTCGAATGGTGAAGATCAAATGCTCTAAGGATGATGTACGAGTCCATAAGCTGGCACGGTTGTTCAAGGCTAATGGTGTATCAGCTGAGAAGATTTTTGTCCGTCGTACTGGTAGCACATGTGAGTCATACCTTCTCTCTTGACAATGCCTGTGCTATATTAGTAACTTTGTTTGTCCTTGAAATGCTGTACACTTCGTTTGTGCTATATAGCTACATGATATTTTTCTGGAATATTCTTGTACCAATTGGGTATACAAGCGATTCACTAAAACTTTGTTCTTCTTCTGTACTACTCCTGTAAATTGTAATCTATGCCCTCATCCACTATTTAATATTTCAAACAGATCTCCGTAGCAAGAAGACAATGAAGGATCTTGCCAGGGATGAACTAAAGTTTTGGGGAGACGACTACTTCTAGGGGATTACTAATGTGATGTCCAGTTATCCAGCTTCACTTATCTGATGTCAAGCGACAAGTTTAATAGTTTTTGTAAGGCTTCAGTCAATAATGAGTAAATCTGCTATTTGTTTAGTGTTTCAATGGTCTGCTGGCTTGCACCTGAGAAAGGCGTCGTACTATGTTTCTGCCTTCTATATCAAATCTTGCGGTTGGCAAGACCTATTTATGCGTTCTTCTTTATTATTACAAGATTGTATGTAATTTTTCCTGAATTTGCGATCTCAGAAATGGCCTCGAACTTTTGTGGAAATGGTCGAATCGAGCAACTCTAACAGTTCTTCAAACAGGGGTTGCCATTCTTGAAATTTGCCAAAAACATTAAAGAGATTTCTCCAACAGTTTTGCATTCCACTTGACATTTTTGCAAAACTTGGCAAGTTCTTCCCTTGGACTCCCAAATCTGCCAAGCCAAGTCTCACTTGGCATATGTCCCCCGCGGCGCCTAAAAGTTCATATGTGACGCCGAACCCTCCCCACACACGCGATCCTTCCCGTCCACGCCGATTGTCTCTTCCGAACAGCAATACAGGCCCATGAATGATGTTGTACAAACCGACAACAAAAGGTGATCACTCATCTATCAATCATTTGAGTGTTGCGACCTATCACCGATCGTCGATCCTGCCGAACAACATTCATTGAGTGCCGAACAGCGAGATTTGTCTGGCCGTTGTCTCCATCTTTTGGCCGGCGTATTCACCGATCACCGAGCAATCAGGTTTGTCGACACATGAGGTGATTGACGTGTGCATTGGTGGTGGTGGCGCTCAGCCGTCGGCGGCGTGACGTGTGAGAAAAAAGTTGCTAGGAGAGGTGACGACTTTCGGTTCAACCGCCAAATAGGAGGGCCCATAAATTTTGTTTTGCCAAGTCCAGATTGCAAAACTCTTGGAGATGATCATATTTTTAGCTTTCCATTCTATTTTCAGACTTGACAAAAACCCACAAATGCCAACCCAAATATGCAAAACCGTTGGAGTTGCTCTCACCGATAGTAGATATAAGTCACATAGGCATAAAGTAATTTGTATTATCGTTGTGTAAGCTTTTCAGACAGTACTTTCTGTTCCCATCTGCAAGCTAAAATTTACAGATGTTGAAACTTATTTGCTGTATCCTAACCTAATATCCCGACCCATCCATGTTATCGCCTTCCTCGCTGGGAAATACTCAACTTCATAATTCAATGTCGTAATGAAATCACACGTGTGAATCTATTTTCATAGTATACCTATTTGATGTCATAAATCTTTATAATTTTCTTTATAACTTTAGTCAAACTTAAGATGTTTTGACTCTCCAAGATTTTTGGAATAACTTACAATTTAAAATGGAAGGAGTAATTAAAATCCTAGTGGATAATGGTACTTTTAAAGATCCCGTCAACCATTCTATATGTGGTTCCCAAGAGAGGCCAAGAAATAGCATTATTCAAGTCAGCTTCATACTGCAAACTAGGAGAATTCCCCGCGTGTTGCTGCGGGTATGAAGTAAGAATATAAATGAGATTTTTATACGACTTTATTTGTATATGCTTGATGAAAATAAAATGGTGCAGTGTATAACACATATATAGTATATTGAGATTCTTAACATTTGATGTTATTATTAGCTGGGCGCTCATGCTCTCATCGTAAGATGTGCCAACCGTGCATGGTGGGGCAAAGAGTTAATCAGAGATCATACTAATGTCAATAAGCATTGGCATAAAACCCACTGATGATTCATATAAAAACAACAACATGTGTGCATCACACAACCACAGTGCATGCTAAAAGAAGAATTCATATAGGGATGTGATGAGAGAGCAAGTCTAAGTTGAGATTTGTTTCTTTTGTTGAATGGAGAAATCCAATCGTTGCTAGTGTCATAATCATCACGAGCAGGGGGCCACGGCGGTAGCCCGGGGGGAGCCGGGGATGGGGAGAGAGGTCGGTGGTGGCGCGGATCGACCCCCAGTCGCCCGTTGAGGGCGGTCGAGGAGGGGGGTGTTCAATGGAACTGGTGTACTTCTGGTTTTTGAAAGAGGTAAACGAAAACCACAGAAAAGTTACACAAATCTGGGAATAACCACCTGGTGTACCCAAATCCTCCTCCCCGACGTTAAAGTGTTACCAAAAAATTGGAACTATATTATCAAGTAGATAGACTAACAGTACAAAAAATTCGCCATCAACTTTAAAGTCACCATAAATGAGTGCGGTGACGGAACGGAGGAAGTGGACGTAGTCGTCGGCGTGGAAGCGACAGAGGTCGCGGTCGCGGGCAGGGTGAGGGCGGAGCACTTGCATCTAGTCGAGGAGGCCGTAGCAGCCGAGCAACGCGCGGGTCATGCGGATGCAAAGGCGGTTTCATCGGGTGGCCTTGCCCGTAGTAGTAGTAGTTTCCCACCTCCACGTCGTAGAAGTAGCAGACAAGGCGCTTCGCCCCGTATGTGCCAGTGGTCGGTAGGGAGTTCTTGCCGCCACCGGCAAACGCATCCATCGCCAGATTAGCGCCGACGCTTTCTCTTTGCTTGCCGTCGGCGCTTGAGTTGGGGATTGGGACCGACCGTAGAATCCGATGGGGTCCGAGCACCTATTTGTGAGGGCGGAAGAGCATAGTATGGAGGAGGCGGGCAGCCGCCGAGGCTTGGTAGGGGAAGAGGCGCCGATTTGTGCGTGCGGAAGATGTAGGGAGGAGGCGGGCGGCCGCCGAGGCTTGCCGCTGCGGGACGACATAACGAAACGAATTCAGACGTAGGGGAAGATGTCGCGGTCGGTGAGGGAGTTACTGATGACGTGGCTTCAGCAGAGAGCAAAGAACTCCATAGTGGGGGTTTAGGTGTAGTAGATTCATAGATGCGAGTTCGGTTCTGATGTAGGTAGTCTGGACTGGTAGTGGTATTTCCTTTCAAAAATGAACAAGTCAAAGTTCATTGATCTGAAACAAATTCAGTTTAAACTATATATGCCTTATATATATCAAGCTCTTGTGAACTTTTTATGGCCATAAGCATACTTTGAGATCTTGGGTCCGCCCCAACGTGTTTTTGTTGTCTTATATTGAAATAGGAATACGTGAGCCTGCTACTTGCGATGATGGCCAAGGCAACTAAAATAGGAATACATGAGACTAGAAAATAGAAAGAATACTACATGGTCATTTTTATTTTATTTTTGGTTTGGGGGCGTGCACACCCCCCACACACACACACACACACACACACCCCCACCCACCACCACCACCCAACTCCGCCACTGTCTATTTTATTATGCAGGGGAATTCTTCAAGGTAACTAGGAAATTGCAGTGAAGAGACTGTCGTAGAGTTCTCGGCAAGGACTACAGGAGCTCAGAAATGAGAATGTCTCAATCGCTAGACTGCGCCAAAGAAATTTGGTGAGGGTGATAGGTGTCTGTTTTGACGGCCTGGAAAGGCTAATCGCCTATGAGTACCTACCCAACGGCAGCCTCAAGAAAACTGGTTTTCGGTATGTGTTCTTACTGCTCTGGCACTTTTCAATTTATCAACTAATTAACTAGCTAGTTTGTAATTTTAGTTTGACCTTGCGAGTAATATTAAGTATGTAAATGTTTGTACTAACGACAGATCCAGTGAGGCACAGTCAGCTTGGTCCTGAAAAGGTGATGACCATAATAGGGCGTTGCCGCGAGGTCTACAGTACGTTCATGAAGACTCGTAGGCCCAGTGGCGAGGCCAGAAAAAATACCATGAGAGGGGCCAAGTATTAACCTATGAATTATAGGAGGGGCAAATGTTAAAATTTTACTTCAAATAAATGGTGAAATCTTGAATACACAAGAAAGTTCAGCTAGCATATGGGGTGCCCCCCAGGCCTGAATAGTCCACCCGGGATCCGAAAAGCGAGCAACGTTCTTTAGATCAACTGGAACCAAAGATCTCAGATTTCGGCTTGTCGAGGATCTTAGGAGCCAATGAGTCCCAATTTCTTTTTAAAAAAATATTATACGGTACAATGCATACACTCTTTCGATCATAATTCTTTCGATTGCTCTATTAATTCTTTCGATCATAATTATTACAATTGTTTGTTATTATTTATTTATTGTTGCAGTGGTTATATGGCCCGAGTATTTTACAGGTGGCAACTATTCTATTAAATCAGATGTTTTCAACTTCGGTATCTTGGTTCTGGAGATCTTGACCGGAAACCGAAATGGTGGTCACCCTCTGCTTAACCTGTTAAGTGCGGCTTAGATCTGTAATAAGTACCCTATTGAATTACTACAATGAATCAATCAAATAATGCATAGTTCCTAAGCAGGTGTGGGAACACTTGGAGAAGGGAACGGTGATGGACATCATCGTGGGCTCGTCGTCCCTCAGCAGCAGCTCCGGTGAGATGCTGAGGAGGTATGTTCAGGTTGGGCTACTTTGTGTCTAGGACAGCCGTGCTGATAGGCCCACAATGTCAGCAGTGACTGCGTTGGTAGCAGCAACGACACCCTACCTCAGCCATCAAGGGCTAGTCCGCCAGCGCCAGTTAGCCCAGGACGAGGAGCTCGAGCTTCCACAGGGTCGCACAACGACCTATCAATAACGGAGCTCTAGCCTAGATAGATTGGATAGTAGATACTAGATAGTATTGTATTTGTATAGGACTAGCACCACTGCTCATTGTATTGTACTCCGTACTTTACTATAATGATACTTGAATTTACTTACTAACGTGAGAAATAGCTGGAAAAACGTTGATTTTGTACCGATAACTCTGTGGATATGAATGAATGCTTTACAACGGGTGATTGAGATGTGATTAGAGAAGTGATGGCGGTTAACCGTAAACATTGACAATTTATTGTGATCGATTGTGTAGTGATGGTTGTTTTTTTTAATAAAGGATAATGTATATCCGGCTTCATCTATCGACTGATAGAATCAGGCCAATTATTACAAAGTTTTCCAGTTGGGCACACAAGCGTACTGCTAAATGTTTATAGCCATAGACATGAATAAACGAAATGAAATAAAGTCTTGACTAAGCATGACCAATGTGCCTAGATGACAGCCCCGAACTAAAAATTGCAGTGATGTGGATTTCAGATGATGTCCCACCAGGGATAACTGCTCTTTTAGATCATCATGTAGTTGCAACCTTGCTCATTGACGGAGCCAATGTGTTCCCCTGAAGAGTACCCGCAAAAAAAAAGGATTTTGGTTTGCATTTGTCAAAAAACACCTCATTTAGCGTTTATCCACACCGCTCAAAGAAGTGCCGAGGCTACTACTAATAAAATTTCCTATACTTTTGGTACCCTCTCGTGACCATCTATTGAAAAGGTCGTTTATGTTTTGTGGAGGTGGTATTCTAAAAAGTAAATATACCGCCGCACAAGAATTTGGCATGAAAAAAAATCAAAAAGAGACGTTAAATATTTTTCTAGAAAAATCGACGAAAACTGCACGCATGTCACCATTCCAATTTCTTCTAACTAAATTATCTTTAGTTAACACAACCCTTTTTTTTTTTAAATACCACAAAACACTTTGATTTTCATAGGTACTTTGATTTGCCAAATATCTTGTGATACACGTATTCCATTGTTAATCAAAGATTTCCATACATGGATTTGATTTGTAAAACTACGGATGCATTTAAACCCCAAACAAAAAGTATCTCATTCCTCCAACAAATTAACATCTTGTAAAGAAGCAACAATCCTCAGCCAATTCCTAAGATTTGATCCCACTAAATTTTGCCTGAAGAGAGAGAATTAGTGGAGATGACCTTCGGACTTGAGCCACAGTGTCTTGTTTCCTTCTAACAACGTTAAATAATGTAGGAAATAAATCTTTAAGTGGTTTTCCCAACCAAGTGTCTACCCACAACCTAGTTTGCGAGCCATCTTTGTCTTTAAATGAGCCAAAACCCATAAAAGAATCTTTAATGTTCATTAAACCTTTCCAAAAATGTGAATCGGTTGGATTTTTAGTGCAACTTCCTATTGACTTATCTTTAATGTATTTGTTTCTCAAAAAGTTCTTGCCACATTCCATCTTCGTTCAATAATTTGAAAAGCCACTTGCTTAACAAGCATTTATTTTGAATTTCTAGATTATGAATGCCTAGACCTCCTTGGTCCTTAGGTTGACATAAAACTTCCCACTTGGCTAGTCTCGTATTTCTCTTATGTTGATCATTTTGCGGAAAAAATGTGATCGAAAGTAGTCTAATTTTTGTACCACCCCCTTGGGTAGCTCAAAAAAGACATCATGAACATCGGTAAACCGAAAGCACCGAGTTTATTAGAACTAATCGACCCCCTACCGAGTCTTTTTTCTATCCCGTCTTCAATTATTTTCCACTCTTTGTTGCTTAATTTTCTAGTGTTCATGGGTAATCCAAGATAACGAAAAGGGGAATTTTCCTATGGCACATCCAAACATCTTGAATAAAACCTTTCTTGCTCTTTAGCTTAAGCCAAAATGTAAAAGTTCACTTTTACTAAAATTTATCTTTAGTCCTCGATAATTTTTCAAAGGTTGTGAGTAATAATTTCATATTACACGCCTTTTCAACATCATGACTCATAAAGATCATTGTATCATCCGCATCTTGGAGGATGGATAGGCCATTATGTATCAAGTTGGGTATAATCGCTTTCTACCCGACCAAATTTGCCTTTGCTCTAGTAATCGGGACAGCCAAAGATGTCACCACTATATTAAATAGTGTTGGCGACATGGGATCACCTTGTCTTAATCCCTTTTTTGTCTGGAAATACGGACCAAGCTGATCATTAACCTTAATATTAACATTGCCTCCTTGTGTGAAACTTCACACCCGTTCACACCATTTTTGAGAGAACCCCTTCATTCTTAGTGTCTGTTGTAGGAAGTCCCAATTTACCTTATCATAAGCTTTTTCAAAATCAATTTTAAATATTATTGCATTCTTTTTTTTTTTTTTTGTATGAAGCTCATGTAAAGTCTCATGAAGAATTATCGCCCTTTCCATAATATTTCTTCCCGACAGAAAGTTGTTTGCGTTGGCTTCATTATTTTACGTATATTGTAGATAATCTGTTGGTTGCGACTTTGGTGAATATTTTGAAAGATACATTCAACAAACATATAGGTCATTATTGTTGAATCACTTTCGCATCTTTCTTCTTAGGTAATAAAATTATATTACCGAAGTTAAAGGCGATTTAAAAGCAGTGATCCCTGATGGAAATCCGCAAAAAGAGCCATCAGATCATCTTTTATTAATAGCCAAAAGACACGATAAAACTCTGGTTGAAAACCGCCCTGGGCGGACGCTTTGTTGTGATTCATTTGAAAGATCGCAGCCCGCACTTCCTCTTCCGAGAAATTATCTGTCAAGTACTCATTTTTCCAAATAAGAGACTTGAGGTATGTCATCAGTCTGTGACTCATCCAAAGAGAAGAGAGAAGCATCTGAGGGACCAAATAGGTTTTTATAATATGTGGTAATATGCTCTTTGAGTTGAGCATCACCATTTATTATATTGACCCCGTCTTCCAATTGAAAATACGAGTTTTTCTATATCCACCATTAGCAAGCAAGTGATAATATTTTGTATTAGCATCTCCTTCTAAAAGATGTTTAATTTTTGTCCTTTGGTACCATTTGCGCCCTCCTCCCGCAGAGTTCGGCTAACCTCTCATTTAACACTTGTTTTAGGTTTAGTTCATATTCAGATAGAGTCACCATTTCTGCTTTCTTATCCAATTCATCAAGTTTATTCAGGAGTGACATTTTTCTTTCTTATAAATACCACTCGTATGCTTTTGCCCATCCTCTTAGATGCTTGCGAAGCTTTCTTATCTTAGCTTGCCACCTCTCTATAGGAGATCCCTCAACAAAAGTGTTTTTGCTATACATCACTAACCATATCATAAAAATCCCTCCCTCAGGAACCGCCCAATTTAAATTTAAATTGGGGTTGGTAAGATGAAGATGGAATATTAGTTGAGAGTAGTATGTAGTGATGGTTGTTACCGTAGCTATAATATACTAGAAGAATTCCCCACGCATTGCCGCGAGAATATTGTTGGTATAGTTTAGGTATATTATATTAGAGATAATTAGAGGAAAGATGTGGATGAGAGGATTTAACTTGTCAATGGCGGATTAAATTCATCCTATTGGGCATATATAAGCTGTGAGTTTCAAGAATACACGTGGCTTCAATGAAACTTATATGTAATATGGCTTTTATTTGTTGCAAAAAACATATAGCTTTATGGGGTTTGCTAAATTTCAGTCGCCTGAACAAAAGGTGGGACTTCAGGCGACTGTTTTGTCCATCCGATTGTCATCTAGCGGTCAACATGTAATTATGTACAAAGCAGATAAACAGGAAGCGATACAAACAAAAACGGGTCCATCAGCAGACAAAACGGGTCCGCAACTAGCTAGCGGGTCCGAAAAACCCATTTAGCAAATTGGAGCTGTACCGCATGAATAAAGATAGCTATTGAACTGGGCTTTACAAGGTGGCCCAAAAACACACAAAGGAAGAGGGTTCTGCATCCAGTCCCACGTAAACGCCTGCTGCAAGAAAGAAAAATAGATCCAAGAAAACAAAGCACAATTTAGAAGAGATGGTCATCTCCTATCTTTCCTATCTTCCGTTAAGATTCAACGCAGTTGGGATGCTCTTTTTCTTTGTATCCAGACTTCTGCAGGCTGTCCCAGGATAGATGATCACTGTACGGTGGTACCTACATAGACACATATTTAGCAACTGCAGAACTCAGAAGTACACTACAAAATTCCATACTAGATTGTCCTGTATTCAGACCATACAATCAGCTGTATAGCTATTTCATAATGTACATCTATATGCGGGCTGTATAGATTTTCATTGAGATAACATTCAGGCCACTACATATAGCATTTAGGATAGATTCTCAATTCAGAAAAAAAAGAAAATCATATAGCCTCCCTCTAAGTTCTTGAGCTACAGTTTAAAAACAAATATATTCACATTGTTAGCTAAGTCAGGGTGCTAAATCAATTATTAAAAGAAGGTCTGACAAAAGACAATTCTCCTGATCTTACTGTCAATAAACTTGCTTCTCCTCCTAAACTTGCTTCTCTTCCTGACCTACTACTGCTCTTGCAAAATTGTTGCAGTGCTGAAATGAATCAAAAAGAACATATTCCATATCATCACTACTGAAATTGCAGGGCATGGTACATGCAAATTATAGCATTGCTTATTGAAATTATTGCAGGGCATGGTAAAACTGCGCCACCCAATTACTATCCAACCAGATGCACCAATCTTGTCAAAGAGGAAAAGAGGGACAACTAAAATAAACTAACAAGATGCACCAATCTTGTCAAAGAGGAAAAAGAGGGACAACTAAAATAAACTAACATAGACACATATTTACTAGGTGCTGAAGCTTTATAAGGGCCCAAAATAGCATTGTATTGTGACCAGTTTAGCATAAAAAGTACTTGCTTCCTATTTTGCCAGGTGCTGAAGCTTGGACGGATTTAAGGTACTCACCATTTTCATTCAGTTTCTTCAACAGCTGGGAATTTGAGAATCACTTGGTCCTGAGTAATGCCCCTTTCAAAAACCTGCATTGACCAATTTACAGTTACACATATGAGAGCTACTACAGATTTCATACAAACATTGAAAATGCCAAGTATACTCATGAGGTGCAAAGGAAATCGACTTATTGCATATTATGACACCTAAAATTGCACTGCTACGTACTTGCAATTTACACTAGTACCCATTGCAACTGCTGATATGAGTGTGACATATAGAAGTTTTTCTAACCCTATGCAAAACAACATTTCCAAATATCAGTAGTTGGACCATGACACAGGGCTGGTGCAACTATGCAGCCACAAGTGGGGGAGTAATCGGAACATGACAATCAACCAATATTATTCCAACCCAATCGATCATGCGTCATCCAAGCTATAGACGAGATGCCTTACCCACACCACTGACAACGACTATGACTGATCACATGAACCGGGGATGTCCACCAACAAGGAACGATGGGTATGAGGGCTCACACGGGCACCATGGACCACCCATCCTGCAATCAGGTGCTCCTTGGTTGGCTTAGTCTTGATGAAAGATTTGCGGCTGAACAGAGCCTGCATCAAAGACAACCGTGATATCGATTATTCGACCCTAGGAGGTTATGGAGCTGATAGCGAGACACGGTCACTTGAGCACTTGTGTACCTTGGTGTAGACGTGGACATTGGTTAGATTTTCTGGGACTTTCCAGCGCTTGAAATGCTCCAGTGCCACCACCACAGATAAGATACAATCAATACAACACAATACAAGGGCATGACAAAGGAAAAAAAATAACAATATAAAGTACAAGACAAGAAACAATCAAAAACACAATTCACAGGTCCTGTGATGATTTTGCCCTCGGCCTCGAGGGCCTAACGGCCCACTCGCCTCGAAGCAAAAGTGTTACTTTTCACAAGGCGCCTTCAGCCAGTTTCTATAGGGAATCAAGCGATGTCATTTTTGTACTATGTGGTCTTGTATCGCAGGGTCCCCGCTTGTTTTTAAACAATTTGTTTTTATTACAAGGGACAATACAGGGGACAAAACATCGACATAAACAAGGTTACAGAGTTGACTGTCATTTTGTACTTTGTTATCTTATATCGCAGGGTCCCTGCTTGTTTTTAAACAATTTGTTTTTATTACAAGGAGGAAGACGCTCGCGTTTCAGTAACTAGAGGCGAGACAATGAAACCATGTATAACCGAGTACAACAACACCCAAGTCAACAAAGTTGGAAGGATTCTTATGGAAGAATGATTTCCTTACTAATAGGCAACCTCTACAAGCAAAAAGGGACATATTGCACATCCTCATAGCTAAAATTGCGGTGCTTGGCACTTGCAAATTGCATTGTTGGTGATTTCAATTAATTACAAAGGACCATAGAATGACATATGACCTTATCACTTAATCAAAGGAGAGTGGAATTTCAGAGCATTGGAAAATCTAAACTTAATTCTCTCAAATTTAAAATACTTAGCTAATTGTGCTTTGGAAAATATATGTCCTTAGGACTGAACTGAGCTTTGAAAGTTTAGTGTTTTGCTAATATACGACATGGACATCTCGTGGCCAAAAGCAGCTACATGAACAATGACAGAGGTTGCCCCCAAACTTAAATATGTGACTATATGGCACAATTCAGACATAAACAACAACATTCCATATATAGCACAGACAATGACAGAGGTGCCCCCAAAACTTAAATATGTGACTATACGACATTGGGAATGCTTTTACCTTGTGGGAGCATTCCACCTCATAACTGAATAACTTCCAATGCACTCAGAACTGTAATATACGCACAAATCATAATTAATAGTGAAAAATATGTGTTAGCACAAATCACAATTAGATATTTTTTTCTGTGAAAAGACAAGGAAAAAGAACTTGGTAACACAAATCACAATTAATAGAGGGAAATGTGTGTTAGCACAAACGAAAAGTTGGTCTGGGCAGGCACAAATCACAATTAACAGAGGGGAATGTGTGTTAGCACAAATCAAAAGAGACAAAAAAAAAAAAAATCTATGGAAGGACAAAGACAAAAATTTGGGTTGGGCAAGCACAAACCACAATAAACAAAGGAAAAGGTGGTTGTCCTCTACTGGTTCTGCCACTTTTACAAAGATAAATCATGATTGCACCTAAAGTCCAATCAGGTAGTCACAAGTGTGAGGCGAGGGATGGAGCCTCCCAGACCTAAGTGGGGTGCTCTTTATTTCTTATTTATCCTCTTTATTTCTTGTTTATTCTTGGAATGCAACTACATCTACAAATATGGCATTTAATCTATATTTAGCTCTAGGCAATAGGAGGTAACTACATCTACAAATATGTGTCACTCTGACTCAAAAACACTTACACAAGGCTATACACAGCTTGGTGGAGCATGCCAATCTTGGTCAGCCGATCCTGCATAGGGTTGAATGAAGCAGTATTGAGCACGCCGAGTGCCAATGCAACCTTCAAGTTGCATTCCCTGAGAGCTGGCTGGTTTCTATTTCAGGAATCCTCAAGAGTGCCCACAAGAAACCGTCCCTCCATTGGGTTCAAGAAACCGTCCTCCATAGGGTTCAAGAAACCGTCCTCCATAGGGTTCATTACATCTACAGAGAGCTGAAACATGCATCCAAACAAAAAAGGCATTGCGTTCAGTTTATATATGACACAAGAGTAAAAACTAAATGCAATGGTGAGAATATGAAATAATTGTGTATCAACACCAGCATATTGCATATGCTCAGAACTATAATTGCAGTACCCAATAGTTGCAATTTACATTATTGGTGATTGTAATTATGTAAATGAGAGAAAGTGATAGAGAACTAGACAGAGATAGAGAATCTATATTGTCACAAAGATTTCACATGTCACGGCTACCAAGAGTGTTCTTTAAAAAGGTAGGAAAAGGCTACACTAATGATTTGTAAATAAAACAAGACAATATCTAAAAAGCTAAAAAATGTACAGGTTCAATGGAACGTAAGTCCGATGACCATCTAGTTGGAGTGGGTATTCTTACAACACTATCCACTTATCATTAATGATTAACCCTAGAGAAGCCTAACCACACAAATAGATCTCCAAAACCCACTATGTGTGGTGCTTATGATCAGTTGCTACACAAACCACAAAGACTGTTTTACTGAAATCTTGCTTCACAAGACATTACACATGTACAGTGATGCCACTTTCTAAATAATAAATTAAAGCAAAACAGTGGTGACCCAAATAAAAATCTCTTAGACGTACTATGGTAGGAAAAAAAACTATTGGTGAAGGTGGAAACCAAGACAGATGGTGTTGCTTGATGTGTAAGCTAGTTGTGGGCAACCATCAATTGTGTACAATAGTGTAACAGAGAATGATGTCAAATTGACCGATGGCTCCATTATTGTTTCCAAGAACCAAGTTCGGTTTCTCCAACTGAAAAAGGAACCCATTACTCGTAGTATTACAAGGGGAGAGAACAAATGCCTAACTTGCTGACCGGTGTTTCAAATTCAATGAGGCACCAACTCGCCACCGCTACTTTCTGATATTAACAAATGCCTCTGCTATCAACTTTAAAGAGCTAAATACTTGACCATTGTCATGCAAGTGCAGCTTCAATAATGAAAGGGAGAAACGATTTGCCTCTGGCTATTAGAAAAGTACTAGTATATTATTACTAATTTAACTACGGTGCGGCTAGCACAAATCACAATAAACAAAAAGGATTCTAGAAAATGTGGAAAACAAATATACTATGAATCCCAAACTGCTCAGTCAACTACACCATGTACAACCCACTACAATACTATACACCACCTAGATGAACAAAGTTGGAAGGATTCTAGTGGAAGAATGATTTCCTTACTAATAGTCAACCCCAAAAGTAAAAAATGGACATATTGCATATCCTAGGTACTAAAATTGCAGTGCTCAATACTTGCAATCTACAACATTGCTGATTGCAATTACATATATCAAAATCTCTTAATTCAAGATGTGTTAGCCCAAGTCAGCGACAGTCCACTCGTCAACACTACCCAAAACCAGCCCACCAGACAGATACATCTTGCACAGCACAATTAAGAGTCCAGTTAAGGTCAAAAACATGAAAGTTAGTGAGAACTTTGTCAATTCGATAAGTATTCCATATATGAGATTTTGTATGGATCTTTTGAGCGTATAAAAGCAAAAGAAACATGGTTTTATGCACTACAGCTGGTCATCCCTAAATAACAACAGGACATGTGCACATCATCTAACTTCTTAAGCACTTCTATGGCACCTGGCATCTCAATTTTGTTTGCATGGAGAAGAATACAACTAGGAATGCAGCTTGCATTCAAGTAAAACACAATGTGATGAACACTATGACCTTCCTCTATACCGACAAATACAAGGACGGCGAAGATGTGGCTCCATTTGTGGCGCCGGTGGCCTCATCCACACAAACCGCCGATAAAATAGCCGCTAAGAAGCCATTTGTGCTAGATCCGGATGACTAAATAGCCTCATCCACACAAACCGCGGCCTAATCCACACAAATCGCCGCGAAATGCATGGCGGCTCCATTTGTGCTAGATCTGAGCGCAGCAGGGCGGTCGTCTCTACTCACCCACCGCGGCGCTAAGAAGCCACAACATGCATGAGTTGGACCATGGGGCGTGGCCAACAAATACGCCGCAAGAAAAATTCTAGACGACCACAACGCATGAGCGCGCGGCATCCATCCATGGGAAACAAAAGAAAGCACACCGAATCAAGCCATGCAATTCATGGAATTGAATCGCATATACATGCACACCATAAATCGAACCACGAACATTCAGATCCGGAGGAGATAATCCCAAAAAAATAGCACAAATCAAGGAGGAGGGGAGAGCGAACGGAAGTACCGAGGACACAGGAACAACCGAGCCCCAAATCAATGAGCGAGGGCCTTCGCTCGCCTGGATGTAGAGCAAAGACGGAGAGGGGCGAGAAAAACAAGATCGGCGAAATGAAAAGAAAAAACGCATTATACAGATCGTAAAATTGGCTGCAAAGTGAACTAGTGAATCAACCACAAACAACCTATTAGATCAAATAAACTTCGGGGAAGGAAAGCCAAGACAAAGATATGGAAAACCTAAATGTTGAAACCGTAAGAAGACGACGAATGAAGCGGAGCTGCAATGTGAAGAGGTGGTCATCGACCGACCTCCTTGGTGAGAAAAATCGCATCGATGGTGGCCTTGTACTAGTTGCTGAACTTGTTGTTGACATACCTTGCGCATAGAAGCCAAACGAGAAATCAGTCCCCGATGAACCAACACAACAACATAGTGAAAACGAGGGATCGGACAAAGGCGGACTTACTTGGTTCATCGAGGTCTTGCCAACCCTAAGAACAAGGAGACGCACGAGGGGGCACACCAGAACGACGACGCCGCCGTTCGAGCCCACCATCACCGGATCGACCTCTTCCTCCGCCGGATCGACGATCGCCACCGCCGCGCGCCGAAGCCCGCACCGGAATGGCCGCGCCTGCCGCCGACCGAGCCGCCTCGCCAGATTGGCCCTGCGGCAGCCCCACTCACGCTGATGCGCTGCGGCACCGCCTTCCACCGGGGGCATTTTGGTGCTGAAGCGGAGGAGAAGCGGATGCGCCAGAGCGAGCGCCACAGCAGCCGGTCGGTGCTCCACGCGCTCAGGATGCTGCCATGGAACTGGTGGAAATTGAGGAGCCGGCAGATCTGGGACTGGGAGAGTGAGGGAGGGAGAGCCGACGTAGGAGAGACAGAGAGGAGTGGGCGGCTGTTGGGTGGGAGTGTTAACGGGTGCATTTCGGGCCCGAAAAGAACAAGCAAATCCGATAAGAACGACCGACCCAACAACTCCCACATCAAACCCAAGCGCTCGCACGTATCCGCTGCGACTCGTGTCGCCTGAAGCCGGCGGACAGAATTCAGAAGCGACAGAAGCATAGGAAAGATGTAGCTTTATATAGCACAACATATATGAGTACCTGGCCCAATTTACGATTAACCATGACCTCGTTATTGTTCAAATCTTACCGGCCTGGGATTCCAATGTCGTGAAAGAGTTTTTTAAATAAAAATAGTAAAATAATGGAAAAAAAACATGTATTCACACCACACGCAAGTCTCAAATTGAATTAAAGAAAATAACCGATGGTGATATCCTATCTGCTTCTCCGTGCGAGCCTTCTTAACAGCGCTCGAACAACTCTGGCGCCACTGATTCTTCTAGCGCAAGGGCCGCGGGCTCTCCCTCTCCCTCCCCCTCAGTTCCTACATCAGTACGCCACAGCAGATGATCGGGCCGGCAAGGCTGAGCGTAGGGCAGCGGGATGACGACTTCGCAGAGAGCCATCGCTGATGAAGAAGATGACTCGATTGGTGGCAGAGTTGCAGCGCGAGGGAGGAATGTGGCTGACAAGATGAAAGAAGGCAGGAGTGCTGGTGATCTCTTTATATAGGCACGACAAGGCAGTTGAAAGGACAATCAGGTGGTGGAATTGAAGGCCATTGCTGGTGGAGCTCCTAATTATATATTCCCACTAGTCGGAAATTGATTGTGCGGTGGGTGTTGGAGGACTGAGTGAGGCTGCTTAGGTGGCATAGCTGCATATTAAGAGAACTCCCTACACGATGATGACGCTTGCGCCCTTTGTGGCAAAGAACCAGAGACCTACAAACACCTTTTCATTGGTTGCGTTCTAACGAGGAAACTCTAGGGCAGGTATTGCTACTTAGGGCGTGTTTGGTTCTCTTCCCTGGGCATCCAGGCCCGCTGTGGCGAGCCAGGCCAGCCCCAACCAGGTTCAGAGCATGCAGGGGGCCTTGTTTGGTTTGCCAGCTCAGTGCAGCCAGGCTCCACGCAGCCTGTGTTTGGTTGTCTGTTCCTGCACTCAATTTGAACTAGGCATATGCAGGGACAGTGTTTGGTTGGCTGCAGCCACCAAGGTTGGGTTACCCAATTCACACACATGGTAAGCTTACCTCTTTGACATCTCAACCAAATAGATTACAATTGAAGTCCAGATTCAACAAATTGAAAGGAATGGTTCAAGTTTAAATTAACAAGTCATCTACTAACATTTGACTAAGTACCTAGTAAGCTAATAACAGTAGTACTGCAATCACTATTACTAAAAAGATTATTATATCAGGCCCTTGTCAAGAGAATTGCTAGTGTCTCCATAGACAGCCCTATCTACAGCCCTTCTAGCCACTGAAATTGCTGCAGTTAAAGCATTAGAACATCATTGGCAAATAGACAAGTGCTTAGATTAATAAAACAACATCACTGGCAAATAGACATGTGCTCAGATCAATCAAACAACATGAGGCAAGTGCTCAGTATAATCTTTGCAATGCATATTGCAGGCTCCACTACGAAAATTAAAATCCATCATTGACATGAGGCAAGTGCTCAGTATAATAAACCAAAACATCATTGGCATAAGACACGTGCACAGTATATATAAAAAACTCATCATTGGCAAAGAACCAAATGCTCATATTAGTTCTCGGGTCATCAACGCCAACGTCAATGTCGACACAAGCAAAAAGAGAATGCAGCAACTAGGTAAAGAATGCAGGCTCATGTAATTTGCTGACCACTAGCAGGAGATGCGGCTTGATCAGCAGGCACCCCAATAACCTCCACTTGAGGTTCAGAAAACACTAGTGGCAGGCATGAACTCCTCGGCCTCAGGTTTTCAGTAGCATAAAAATTGAAACATCATTGCACATGCCTCGTGCCTCAGGTTTAGAGCATAAAGAATAAAACATCATTGCACATGCCTCAGGTAGAAAACAGAAAGAACAATCATCATTGCATATGTCCACAGTCTCAGCTCAATCATCATTGCATATGTCCACAGTCTCAGCTCCAGTGTAGTATCTTATAGTAATAATAATCATCATCACATTTGTCCAATGTCTCGGATCAAGAGCAGGAAACAATAATCATCATTGCATATGTCCAGAAACACACAAAGATTCAAGAAAAGAAATAGTAACTCAACATCATTGACTTGGACAAATGCTCAGATTAATTTTGCAATCATCATTGACTTGGACAAATGCTCAGATTAATTTTTCAATAATCATAGACTTGGCCATATGCTCAGATTAAATTTGACAGCATTATAGACTTGCACAGATACTCAGATTAAAATTGTCATCATCACAGACTAGGGGATTCACTCAGATTAAAGGGGCAAATGAGAGAGGGGATTAGATGTCTCATACTGAGGGACCCCATGAAAAAGCACAAGAACAACAAAGAAATTAGATCTCAGCCTGCAGACACGTTGAGAAGAAATGGTTAGGGTTTCAAATCAAGACAACACAGGTGGTAGGAAGGCCAAATCACATGCCTGTATATGGCCCGCATCCACAAAGACCTGCAACCCAACAAGAGATAGAAGAAGAAGGATGAGCAGGCCGAATCGATGACCACCAGTTAATGGAGAAGAGAAGGAGGTGGCTCGATCCACATCACCTGTAACCCAACAAGAGATAGAAGAAGAAGGATGAGCAAGCTGAATCGATGACCACCGGAACGGAGAAGAGAAGGAGGTGGCTCGGATCCACAACACCTGCAATCCAACAAGAGATAGAAGAAGGAAAGCAGGCCGAATCGATGAACACCCGAACGGAGAAGATGAGAAGGTGGCTCGATCCATAGCACATACCAGTAGAGCAACGGGGAGCAACGACGGGGAAAGGGATGTAAACGCCAGTGAACGGGCGGAAAAGAGGGAGGTAACCCTAGCATTCGCGCCATCTCCTCGCAAGACGGAATCACCGGCCGCGCTCGCCGCTGGAGCGAAGCGGAAGGCGAGCCGCCGAGGAGGAACGACCGATTTGGGCGTTCCTTCTCGCCCAGCCGGGAGGGGATTTTGCACGAGGTGAGCCAGGCTAGGGAGGACGAACAGGCTACCAAACACGAGTAGGTTGCATCCCGAGATGCATGTATGCCCGGTGCGGGCAACCAAACACGCCCTTAATTACGCCCGTCCGGTCTAACGACGCTTTGCACGAGGACATCGCAGGCAGGGTTCGACACTTGTTTGCCCGCTTTGGTTGTGAAACGAAAACGCCATATCCAGCAGCTAGGAGTGTTCGTTCCTAGTTTTTGGTGTCATGTCACCATCATGGGTATGTTGTTTCAAAACTATTCCTCTTAATAAAATACGCGTGCCGCCCGCACCGAGGGACGAGCCCGTCTCGCGGTGGGGACGGGGAGGAGCCGCCGCGGCCCGCGGCCCTTTGCCGCCCATCACCGGAGACGGGCGGCGCGGCGAGGACCAGCTTCCGATGCTTCCTCGACCTCGCGGACGTGGATGGTCGCTACGAATGCGGCGGCGGCGGCGGCTTCCGCTCCCCATGCCGTGGTGAGTGCCCCTCCTCGCCTCTCCTCCCTAGCAGGAGGCAGTGCAGTGCGTTAGCTCCTCCTGAAACGTGAACCCTGAACATGACATGATTTGCGATTTGCTTGTGCTATTTGTTTGATTACACGATGACATGAAATTAATATTGTATCAGATGAACATGAAAACGACAGAATCAATGTGGGAATTGAATTGCTTTTAGACATGACGTACACTTGGGGGTTGGATGGCTGTTGATGCGAGAATGGACTTTGATTAGTTGAGGACGAAACCACACTGCTGTTTTTATTTGTCTTCACTTTGACTAGATGACTTGTTTCTAATTAATCCATGCTTTACTTCTTCTTCAAGTGGGAGCATGACAATAGGAAATGGTTCACATGACCACTTTTTTTTTTTTTTTTTTTTTTTTTTTGAGATGATGAGCCTAGTTATATCATAGGGTGTTTGCCTTGTTTGCACAACGTATCGAACTAACTTGTTCTGGTTGTGGTTGGTCATCCAAGTACCAAACTAACTTGTTCTGGTTGTGGTTGGTCATCCAAGTACCATTTTTTGTTCTCACCTTTTTTTCGTACAAACAGAAGTCAAAGAATATTGATCATCAATCTTTACAGATGGCATCAACGTATCCTTTATGAATCATCCTTCTTGACTTTCCTTCAATTAATTTACGACACATGGATTGTTGCTAGATTATATGCTTAACAGAAAAATCATATTTTCCGCCCACATATCACAACTTTATATAAAACTTTCAACATCACATCTGAATGCGCGCAGGTGTCAGGTGTGTACCCATGTGATCCTCTTTGCTGCCTTAGTTTTCAATAACATAATTTTTCCATTTTCCTGGTTTGGTTACAGGTCATTTGTGCTGATATTCTAGAATTGGGTAATTGTCAAGCTTTTTCAAATCTTTTAAATCCATAAAATTTTTGTCTGGTAGATGAAAATTTCAAACTAGCAAATATCTGCTTGGT
Organism: Hyparrhenia diplandra; assembly: GCA_015847255.1. Lineage (NCBI taxonomy): Eukaryota > Viridiplantae > Streptophyta > Magnoliopsida > Poales > Poaceae > Hyparrhenia > Hyparrhenia diplandra. Next base: position 62,830 of record JADLZK010010942.1, on the reverse strand, counting down.
TACAGGTCATTTGCCATTTTCCTGGTTTGGTTACAGGTGTCTGATGTGTACACATGGATTGTTGCACAAGGATCAAATTTCAGTCTGGTAGATGAAAAGGACCCTATACAGCATCATACTCTGAATGACAGCAGTTTCTTTCAGACTTTCACACCTCCTGAAAGCTACACTACAAAAATATTTGCTTGTACGGACCTTGAGCTACTTCAATTTCAAACTCCTTACCTCAGAGTTTATACGATATTAATTGTCACACAAAACCTTCAGATGCAAAGCTGAGTAGCAAGCAAGCATGGGTAGCTGTAGCAAGAGGCACAGCCTCTTTGGTGTTAACAATTACAGATATCTGCTTATGACCAGTTGCCTTATCCAGGCTGTTCATATCCTTCCTGTTGGCATAGCTCAATCCACTGATGAGCAAGCACTGCTTGCATTCAAGGCTGCCATCTCCGGCGATCCAAGTGGGGTGCTTGCTGCATGGACACCCTCCAACGGCAGCATGAATGCCACTGACAATGTCTGCCGATGGAGTGGTGTTTCATGCCGCTCCCAACAGCATCCTGGCCGTGTCACAGCACTGGAGCTCATGTCGTCCAACCTTACAGGTGCGATCAGCCCCCGCTTGGCCAACCTATCCTTCCTACGCACACTCAACCTCTCTGGCAACCGCCTCTCTGGCAACATCCCTTCAGAGCTCGGTCTGCTGCGGCACCTCCAAGTCATCAGCCTCGGCTGGAATTTCCTCAATGGTGAGATCCCCATGTCTCTGACCAATTGTGCTCATCTCACCCATCTGGAGTTACAGCTGAATGGATTGCATGGTGAGATCCCAGCGAACTTCAGCAATTGCCGGGACCTGCTGGTGTTCAACATCAGTGTGAACAGCTTATCCGGTGGCATTCCACCACAGTTCGGGTTGCTGTCAAAGCTCGAATACTTGGGCCTTCACCGGAGCAATCTCACTGGCATCATCCCTCCATCGCTGGGTAATCTCTCATCGCTCTTGGCATTTGATGCCAGTGAAAATAATAACCTTGGTGGTAACATACCTGATGTGCTGGGTAGACTTGCCAAGCTTAGCGTTCTGAGGTTAGCTTCTGCGGGGCTTGGAGGTATAATCCCGGCCTCATTGTTTAACATATCATCCCTTAGGACCCTTGACTTGGGAGACAATGATGTATCTGGTTTGCTTCCCCCTGACATCGGCACCACTCTACCAAGAATCATATTCCTTAACCTGTACAACTGTGGGCTTGAAGGGCGAATTCCGGCGTCGATAGGCAATGCAACGGGACTCCGTCGGCTCCAGCTTCAGAGTAACCATCTGCAAGGGTCTGTGCCGACTGAGATTGGCAAGCTAAAGGATCTTGAAAAGCTGAACCTGCAGTTCAACGAGCTTGAGGACAAGTGGGACAAGGACTGGCCTCTGATGGTCGCACTAGGGAATTGCAGTAGGTTGTTTGCACTAAGCCTTTCCAGTAACAAGTTTCAAGGTGTGCTCCCCCCTTCTCTTGTCAATCTCACCACTGGGATAGAACAGATATTTATGAATGTGAACAGGATAAGTGGCAAGATCCCCCCAGAGATTGGCAAGTTCAATCTTCGTGTTCTTGCACTTGCAGACAATGCCCTGACTGGCAACATTCCAGACACGATCAGTGGTTTTCACATGATGACTGGGCTAGATGTCTCTGGCAACAACATATCCGGTAAGATCCCACCTATGCTGGTTGCAAACCTCACTCAGCTTGCTTTCCTGGACCTGTCAGAGAATGACCTGAAAGGAAGCATACATGAGAACTTTGGGAACATGATCAATATTGCAATCCTGGACTTGTCTTACAATCAATTCAGCGGCATGATACCGAAACATCTTGTCAGTCTCTCCTCTCTAACTCTGTTCGTCAACCTTTCCCATAACTTGTTCTCAGGTCCAATCCCTTCCGAAATTGGTAGATTGAGCAGCCTAGGGGTTCTCGACTTGTCAAACAACAGGCTGTCAGGAGAGGTACCACAGACGCTATCCCAGTGCCAAGCACTGGAGTACTTGTTTCTGCAGGGAAACAAGCTTGATGGGAGGATTCCTCAATCACTCAACTCTCTGAAAGGGCTTCAGCACCTGGACTTGTCGCAGAATAATTTGTCCGGTTCAATTCCAGATTTCTTGGCAACATTGCAGTACTTACGTCACCTAAACCTGTCCTACAACCACTTTGATGGACCGGTGCCAACAGGAGGAGTGTTCAATGATTCACGAGACTTCTCTATTGCTGGAAACAAAGTTTGTGGTGGCATTCCAATGTTGCAGCTGCCGAAATGCCCTGGTACTGATCACTCTAGTATGAGGTTACACCGACCAAGAACTATACTGATTGTTGCTATTACCATCGGATCTTTCTTCGCTCTAGCCCTCATCACATGTGCCTTTGTGAGATACTTTCGTAAGCATGAAAAACAGCAGCTTGAGCAGAGTAGCGAGCAGCACTTGAAATTATCTTATGCTGAACTTCACAGGGCTACTGATGGGTTCTCTGCAGCTAATCTCATTGGTCTTGGAAGCTTTGGCTCAGTGTACAAAGCAACTCTCGATGAACAGCAGGAAGTGGCGGTAAAAGTTCTGAATCTTCTGCAACACGGTGCTGAGCGTAGCTTCTTAGCTGAATGTGAGGTGCTGAGAAGTATTCGACATCGCAATCTTGTAAAGGTCATCACAGCCTGTTCAACTGTTGATCACTGTGGACATGATTTCAAAGCTTTGGTGTATGAGTTCATGCCTAACAGAGACCTGGACAAATGGCTACATCGAGACATTCAGGAAGGTGGGAGTTTCTCTCGTATGTTAACCATGGCTGAAAGAGTGAGCATTGCACTGGATGTCGCTGAGGCTCTTGACTATCTACACCATCATGGTCAAATACCCATTGTTCACCGCGATCTGAAGCCGAGCAATGTCCTTCTTGACGACGACATGGTTGCCCATGTTGGGGACTTTGGGCTGTCGCGGTTTGTCCAGGGAGTAAACAACAACTCTTTCCAACACGTGAGTACAGCTGGGATCAAAGGCACTATCGGATACATTCCTCCTGGTAATTATCACTTAACTAATTTCTCAATTTTTGTCACACATGCCTTGACACATCTAAGCAACATTGCATAGTAGTACTTTGATAGCTTTGCCCCCATAAAATTTTCAGAGTACGGAATGGGTGGTGAAATTTCAGTGGAAGGTGATGTCTACAGCTATGGAGTCCTCTTGCTCGAGATGTTCACTGCAAAGCGGCCAACAGATCCCTTGCTTCAGGAGGCCAAAGCCTTCACAGCTATGTTGCAGCGGCTTACCCTAAGAGAGTCATGGAAGTTGCTGATCTTGCGCTGTTACGTTATGAAGAGAGAAGCATGATGGAAGAGGGGAGGTTGGAGGAGTGCCTCTTGTCAGTTTTCCAGGTTGCGCTACGATGCATGGAGGAATCACCAAGGGCAAGGATGCTCACGAGAGATGTCATTAGAGAGCTTTCTGTTGTGAGAGATGTTTACGATGACTAGTGCAATCCACGTATATTGCCTTTTCTGATATGCTTCAGGAGGTATATCTAATGATGAAAGCATGCCACGTAGGCACCAGGAGGAGTCGCCAGTAACCCTCGGCCCTTGATATGTATAGGCAATGTGAACAGTTATATTGTTTAGCTTGGTGAGTGACATCTTCAAGTGTGAAAGTATGAACAGACCTTGTTCTGATTATGTCTTCGTAATATAAAGATAAACAGCTCTTCAGATGGCTTTTTAACAAGGTCAAGCACATTTTTCAGTAGCGTTTTTCAATAAGTTGTTAAGTTTGCAATTGCTTGATCACAATTGTGAAGGGACGGAGAAGGTGTTGTGCACCAGAACATGAATCTCAAATGAAGTGTAAACTCCTGCCTAACTTAGTAAGAGTGCGAACAAAATGCATCATCGGTACGAGGAATTTGACCAGGTTTGCACAATGCAAATTGTGTTGAAATGCAAATTAATCGCTGTGTTGAACTGCAAATACGTAGTAATTATTTACTATTGCTTTATTCAGAAGTAGGATTCCATCACTATTTTTGCACAATGCAAGGGAGTTGTCAAACGTACACATGAATACGCTCCAGAATTCCATATCTTACCATACAAAGACCTAAAAACTAAGACCACTGTTAAAAAAAAGGAATAAATACAATTTCAACAACAGTCTCACAGTGACAGACACAGACATAAATGCCAAATCTTATCATGTATAAAATTGCCTTTTGAATAGCCATGGACAAGAATTTAAGGGAGATAGTTAGGAACCAAAATTTGGTCTAGCTTGAAGCTTTCCAGAAACTATAGCATGATAAACTAATTACATCAAACCGAGCATCGCTCATCGATCTGCTCTTCCAAATGCACCTGCAGAATTCATGGAGCTAAAAACATTGGTGATGAGTGGTCGACAAACACAAAAAAACTAATATTGACTTGGGTAAACCTGTTCTATTCTAAAACCACAGTTTACACCTATGAACTGGCTAACCTTTGCAAACGGCAACGTCATAATTATAATACGGTGGCAATGGTAAGGGAATGGCTGAAACGACATATGTTTATTAAGAAAAACTAGACCTGCAGGGGTATTACTGCCCCTTGGCTTTGCGATAAGAGAGAGACCTCTCAACCAGACCTGAACCTATGCTTTGGCGTGGGGAGAAGTGAGGGGGTTTTCTGGTGAGGACGGGAAATCAAACTCCGGTTGCAAGGGACCGTGCTATCGAAGCAATGATTCTGAATAAAGCATTCTCCGGAACAGATTGATGAATTCAACTAGCAGAATTCTCTCTCCAAAGCAAGCAATTTGTCTAGATAAAGCAACCTTATCCTAATTCTTTTTTGCAGACCGGTAAACAAATTCCAATTGCAAAATCGTCATTCACAAAAGAAATTCCGAACAACACTTTGAAAACTGAAATCAGATGCCACAATGCAGATTAGCTCCACTCACACATAAAAATAGTAACATCATTTCTCACCAGGAGGATATAACAAAAAAAAAAAAAAAAAAAGGGCCAGTCATCAACGTCAAGGTACGAATCAAACCAAGCTAAATATGAACATTAATATAATGAATTTATAATATTATGAATTGCTCCATGAATTTAGTAAAAAGAAAATCCAAATAAGTACTACCTCCATTCTTAAATGATGACACTGCTAGTACGTATATTGCCCAGTAGTTCTAGTAGGCGTTAACACCAGAAGGTCAGCTACTACTTGCCTACATGAGCTCAAAAGATGTGCTACTACTTACGAAGGGCAGCACTAACAAAATCATATCCAACTGTGAAACATGCAAAAGACAATACTATCCCCCAAGTTTTTACTGAAGCGAATACATAACTGGCAATTGCATTCTAATCTGACATGTGATCCATAGCGTGCACTATCAAACAAATGGAGGCTACCAACGCCAAAGCAACAGAACTAGATCAACACGATTCATGTACCGTAAACCTTTTGATTATTGTTGCAGGACTATAATCACTTTTTCCTCTTAAGCTACAACTGGTGGCATAAATTTTAGCATCAGACTACTAGTTTGAGGCACATTTTGATAATGCCCATTCACTACCAATTTTTTTGCAAGGTATATAGGCGCCCAAGCTTAGCCATAGATTTCGCAGAAATTGTGAAGGGGGTGACGTTTAACCCTCATGGGCTTGCCAAAATTTAGTAGGACTTTTTTGTTGGGTATGTGGGCATCCAACCAATCAAGTCTAACTCATACATGTATATTGAGGGACATCTGTTTTAATCTAAGACAAGAGTCGTGCTTACTAGGAAACAAAAAGTACATGGTAGCTTTATGTCTTATAACAATTAATAACATATCATAAAAACTAATGGTCAAATTTGTGTATCAATTATCATGCAAGAAATATGAAATATGCATCTATCTCGAAACATTGCAAGTATTTTTCAACAATTAGATGACATCAGAAAGCAATAAATGAGGATCAAAAGCATTCCCTTGACATTTCAGGACATTTCAGAATAGATCTTTTAAACAGTCAATTCAACCATCACAAAAGGTGATAATCATAACTAATCTGCTCCAGTCAAATGTTAGAGGATCTTGTTTCATCAGTTGCCATTTTCTTTGCAAGAACTTCCTCTGATAATGTATACCTGCATCATTTGCATAGCAGAGGTAACATAATCAGAAGTTAAATATATAGTTCTATGTAATCCTTAGAAACTGAATAGAAGGCGTGCACTACAGATAGCAGGTTTCAAAGGAAATTGATATGCAAAGTTTCTTTTGGTCAGTTTGAAATCGAGTAAATTTACAGAAATGTATACTGTTTCTTACAAAAATCATGTTCAAAAGAAGTCAGGATTTCATGTTTTCCAAATATTGTGACATAGTTTGCCACATTCAAGTTGTAATTTTTGTGAAAATAGGTATGGTAAGATCCTTCTCAGTCTTTGACCAGTGATACTATGGCACAAGCATACCATGAATATGTGGTAAGAACAATTCCAGTCATGATGACAACTCGACAAACTCCACCGAACTAGTTGGCTACCTGGGTGCACAACTATTCAGGGTAAGACACCCTGAACATGCACCTGACCAGTGAGCAACCATACTAGTTTCAAAATTGTTTCCACAGAAATTTGTATTATGCAGATACCATGTTTCAAATAATCAGTTTCACAGCCTACAATGGCAATTGGCGCCACCCTCCCACCAAGACAGCTTCAGCTCCACCGGTGCTAGGTGCCACCCCATTGCCCCGACTAGGACTTATCACTCTTTTAAGCACTGAGCAAAACAACTTAGGATATCAACATGAAATATGTCTGCTCAATCAGGTAGAACATGTAAGAAATACTTTGTAACTGGCCGGCTGGCATCTGAATTCTTGAGGCCTGAACAGACCAGTGCAGATGGAACAATTGCTGCAAACTTGAATTAATTGGTCGTGCAGTTGGGCAGGAGATGGGCTTTGGTCCAAGATTAAAATTTGCACAGCATATCAGTGGCCAAAGCATGCAGGGAACATGGATAGCACTAGCAGTATAGCAATGATGCTGTGGAAGCTTCACTATCACACCTTCAGATAGAGCTTTAGCCAAACTTTGAAAAATAGCTCCACATAAAAAAAAACCAAGATATTTTTTTGACTTGTCATTCAGCAAGCAGGAAAAAAAAAATGGGCTGATTTATCCATGCCACTTCCATTTTGGACGGAGAGAGTCGGTAGCATCAGAAACTATCCATGCCACTTCTAAGTCAATATATTTGAATAAAGAATGTGTTTATCCAGTCCAGAGTAGAATCTCGTGAAAAACACGCAACATGACCCTCATACCTCTACGTTGCCCCTATTGACGGGAACATGATTTTTCTTTAATAATTATTACAGCTAGTCCAGAAGTTTCCCACACCCTGGGAGGCTGGGATCTAGGTGGCACATGTGCATCAGCTTGAGGGAAAGCCAAATTCAAGGATGGGGAAAGGAAGGGTAGTCATGGGAATGGGCTATAACTACTAGGTTGTAATACTAGATTACCAGGCTTGGCCTTGGGTGATTGAAGCAACCACGACCATATAAAGAAACAAAACAATGATAGAATGGAAATATCATTTGGTTTCCTCCCATCTTCTCTTCCTGCAAAATTTCACTTTCCGTCATCCCTTTTCTGCTCATCCGTGAGCAGGTTCTTTTGATTCCCATTTTGATTGACCTCTAATAGAGTCAAAACTATCAAGTACTTGTGCTAGTTGTGATCCAGAAGTAAAACCATAGCAAAGATAAGTTTAAAAATCTGTCTGCTTATACAATAGGAGCTAACCTCGTGCAAGAACCGTCTAGCCGATTTTATCTTCACCAAGGTACTACGCTTCTAGTTCTAGCACCTTTTAAAACAATGCAAAGAATACCATAGCGTCTCACCTTGAACACACCGTCGGCTGAATCAATGGAACAACAGGCAATCACCACCACCCAGCTTGTGGTGGGTGATGAACCCACTCCACCGGAAAAGCGGGGCTCAAAGCGGGGCTTTTCCACCGCATGGTATTTCACTCAAACTTGCGGGGCTTTTCCACCGCATGGTATTTCACTCCAAACTTCTTGTCCTGCTCATCCACTACTGAGATCATCTGGTCCTGCTTCGGCAAATGGTTCCTACAGAAATCCACGGGAGCCACTGCGCAATCGCACTTAGTCAGCACCCAATGACAATGGGATGGACGATACTACAACTGACAGCACCCAAGTGTGTGAACTGATGCATGGATTACCAGTGTTCGCGAGTTGGTACTGGTACTGCCTTGGCTCATGGTCTTCACGAAGATGGGGTGGTCGGGGCCCAGCTTGGCCTCCAGCTGCTTGGCCTTGGCCATGGTGTTGGCCTTGGCCATGGTGTTGGCCTTGACCATGGCGTCAACTCCTGACTGTACCCCTGACTCCTTGTGACCCCGAATACGCTGCTGCTCAATGAATCAGAAACGTTACATGTTAGTGCCTCTGTCTCAAATTATAAGTCATTCCAAAAATCTTAGAATTAAAACTTTTCAAGTTTGACCAAATTTATATAATAAGATACTAACATTTATGATACCAACTACTCCCTTCGTCCCATAAATAAACGTAATTCTAGGACTGCTACGATCATCTTTGACCATTCGTTTTATTTAGAACTTTTGTGTAAATAATAAAATAAATAAATCATTATAAAAGTATCTCTAACGAAAAATAAGTCATAACAAAATAAATAACATTTATTAAATTTTTTTTAAATAAGCCGAACGGTCAAACAGGAAGCGTAGAAGCCCTAGAATTAGGTTTATTTGTGGGATATATAGGTAATATTTGGGAATTTTCATAGTATACTTGTTTGATATCACGAATCTTTGTTTTCCTCTGTAATTTTTGGTATGTTTTAACTCTCTGATATTTTTGGAATCACTTAGCTGCATCTAGGATTAGATGGATGGAAAAACATTTCTCTTAAAGAAAGAAAAAAAGATGGAGCAACAGTGGCGAGGAAGAAACATTCGTTCCCATGACCAGAACGTACCTCGCGGTAATTGGGCTGCTCGGGGAGGTCGGCCACGCGGCCGGACCGCCGTGTCGGGGCGCCCACGGCGGTGGGGGCCGCGCCTTCCGCTTCAGTGTCGGCCTACGAAGACGCCACCTGGGTCAGTCACACACAGGACAGCGGAAGACAGCTCCTCGGAGGCAATGCGAGACCTAGAGAAGGAAATCAAGGTCGGACCTTAGGGGGCACGAGGGCGGCGCAGAGCTGGGGCAGCCCCAGCTCCTCCATCTTCCGATTGTTCTCCTCCACCTGCTGCCGTCGCTGCGCCTCGTACGCTGCCGCGTCCGCCATTTTCGCCCCTCCTGGATCTCGTTCGCTTCGCTCGCCGTTTGAAACGGGATTGTGGGGAAGGCTGGGCGACGGCTCTGGCTCAAGTTCAGGGGTTGGGCACGCGGCAGGCTCCAGCAGGTGCCCAGGCGCGGTGCGGTGCTCCTGGCGGCGGAAGTGAATAGAAAGAATAATAATAAATCTGATGGGCTGCTACTAGTTCGGCTAAATTCTTTGCTCTAGTTTGGCCCAGATGATGGACAATCGCAATAGGCCCAAACACGAAAGGCCCACTCCATTAGTGCTTCGTCTTATTCTCAAAAAAAAAAAAAAAAAAAGTGCTTCGTCTATGTTTCTCAAAAAAAAAAAAAAAAAAAAAAGGTCTATTGATTTCCGGTGGGAAAATATTACCGTCATAGAGAAGGAATTACCTCCATGAATTACCGTCACAGTCTGAAGTTCAAAAAAAAAAAAAAAAAAAAAAAAAAAAAAAAAAAACTACCGTCATAGTCTGAGTTTCTTCACATACACCAAACCAAACCTCTTACACCTAAACTTTCAAGACAGTTGAAATCACCTCCCTACTTAGTTTGAGTGGTTTTAAAAGACGGTTTTATCCTTTATTTTGTTTAAAAATGATAAATGTTTTATAAGGTTTTTAAATCATATAAAATGTCTCTAAACTTAAAAATCTTAAAACTGTAGAGATAGACTACGATACGAAAAATCCAGATAAAAAAGTTAGGAATTGCGAAAACTTTTTAGAAACTTCAAAGAAACAAGGTATATCTCTACAGTAATGAGAAAATATATATATATATACTCACAAATCTCAAAACATTAATCGATGTTTAATGTTTTTAAAAAATAATTACGCTCATTCATGCATGTGACTGAGTGAATTCATATAATTGCATCTCATAATTTTGTTGTGGATTTTTTAAAAAAAATGTTTCATTCATGCATGTGACTGAGTAACTTTTTAGATATTTCTAGATACAATTTTCCATTTTCTAAGACGTAAATCAAATTAGGGAGTTTGTAGTGACTAGGTTCATGCCCGTGCGTTATTACGGGTTTCAAAAACCAACATAATCCTATGTAATTTCATCTGACATGAAAGAAAAATGTCTTCTGTACATCATGGTTTCTGACTTGAGACATGCATGGCTAACTGAAACACCTTATAGTATTTTTTTTTTTTTTGAAAAAATACCTTGTGTAGCAAACATCTTGCAAAGCGCAGCTTAATAGCAGTGTCCTCCAACCAGTTTATCAATCATTTTCATAATTCTATTTTATTTTTTATATAAAAAAAATCAAACAAAGCCGGAGTGTCGAAGTAGCAAGAATTCAACAAGGAACAGAACCCAATCGCGTCATGTGGCAGTCCACTGGCTTCAGCAGCATCAATACACTTATATCATAGAATCTTTCATGCTAATCTTTACCGTTAGAAAAATTCCTTTGTTATATCTCTTACTTATTACATATCTTCTTGAAAGCTTGGTATATTTCAACCTGCATACAAAAAGTACAATTATTTTTCTAGACTACAAGGTATATGCCTCAAAGGAAATCATACATATGGAGTGCAACAGAGTTCATTATCGGTACAACCAAGCTGCTGATGACTGAAACCTCCTTGCTTCTATTCTACATACCCGTGCATGTTGTAGAACTAGTGAAAACAAAATACAATTTGCTGCTAATGTCGCCTGAAAAATAGAGACTCAAACTGACAAGCTACTAATCGTATTAAAAAATTAGATTGATTTAACAGGTAGTGTTAATCCCTATACTGATAGCTAGACAAAAATAGCATAGGCCTCTTCTTGGACCTTGCTTATGAACCAGTTTAGCCACTTTTTTTTTTCATGCACAACAGTTGCAGTGTATTCTTGTGTATTGATTACGTATTAGATCTAACAAAGCCTATGAACTCATTGACTTGTGTTTGACTTGGGTCGGCGGTTCCAAACCTAGGTATCTATCAGTTGTTGATTAGCTTGAGTATACAAGATATGTTACAACCCCCCGGATCTAATTTGGTGATGTAAACATGTAATCATGTTCACCTACGGACAAAATTGTGCTTACTTTCACAGGGAATCAACTGGATTTTTTCTGCAACTTCCAACTTCCTTTTGGTATAATCATAAAAGGTCTTTTGCTTCGAACCTGAAAGTACGTTAAAGCTTTCACATTAGCAAAATAAAGCCAATGTGGACAAGCATTAGGAACCAGAATGCAGAAATAGAAGCAAAGCAACTAACAATTTTTTTGACAGCATCCTTGATCAACTGCTGAGCTAGATGTTCTGCGGCCTGCAGAAGACAGACAAATGTTACCATGCGACGGATATTCAATTAGACTTGTATCTCAAACAAACCAAACTTACATCGGCAGGAATTTCAGCTATGAAGGTATCATACTGGAAAATAGACAAGTGGAGGAATTAGTGAGACGAAGTGAGGGGAAAAATGGAAAACCATCATGGAATATACTCTGAAGAAGAAAGACATACAGTATGTTTAATGGAACCAGGCTTTGGACTGTGGTTCTTAGGAGTTTCTTCATATTTAAGCTCAGGTTCCATTGCCACACTGTACATGGGACAAATATTTTGTTCGTGTATTTGCCTCAAAGCACGATAGAAATCCATCTAGCAATTTTGAAAGAAAGAAATGTCTATCATTATACAGCTGCAACAAATGGGAAGGGGAAGGCACCATAAGTTGCTTAATTCTGCATACTGAGGCAAATAAACCTAACCTCTTGCTTAGTAACCCGTTTCCAGATCTCAAAATAGAGTTGAGCACACTCATTATAGTAAGTACAATCAAAGTCAATGCTCCACATAAACTCCTGAATAGAAGCCAGAAGTGTCAGATACCATCCCCACTTGAGCAACCACAAAATTAATATTGTTGAGGCGTTACCTGGACTGAGGAGAAAAACAGTTTCTTATAAATCTTGCCAAAGCCTAGAGCAATCTTCAGTGCTCGAAGAAAAGTCAAAGCCTCGAAACCTTTCCACTAAGAAACAAAAATGATTATACAAGGGGGGTGAGACTGTAGCATCAACACACTTTTAATAATCACAGCCTTTTACAGGGAGATAATTTACCTGAAGCTTCCTGTCTTCCAGGTCAGTTGCAATCCCCTATACATGACATAAAGGCAATCAGACCAAGATGACTTATTATAGCCTCGCTAGATAGCAATCGAACACATGGATACCTTAGTTTCCATTTGTAACTTCTCGTAGAACTTGAGAAATTCTTGATCAACCTCATATGTATGATTAGTTTCGTGGTACATGTCCGGGTGGAGATACGCATACTGCACAAAGAGAACATTACCAATGGGGCAGAAGCAGCTTATTATTAAGCTAAGAAAATATATGGTCATGTGTGCATAGCAGCCCAATTTGTTTTTATTTAACATGATTGAATGTTTAAGCAGTGAACTAAATGCATGGAGTCAAGCGTTACCCACAGTCTTACGAAGCACCAGCCGCTGACTCACAGAAATCTGTGTCGAAGTACCAATCGAAACTCTTCTCGTACCTGACAAAGTATCCATTGTCCTCAAGAGTGGTCGAAGAGTAGTCTGTTTTCAGCTCTTCAACATCCCGTGCCTGCTGCCCTTTTTTCAATAACTACAAAATATATATACAGAGCAGAAAGTAAACGAATGAAGAAACACAAGATCGATCAGAGAGAGTGTTGTGCATGCCCAATTTGCTCATGAGTTTATGAACAACAAGGTACCTGATGAGCTCTGATCCGACACAGGGCTAGCCGTTCCTTGAGCTTTGTAATCTCTGGCTCCACAAGGTCCTTGATTTTGGCCCAAGACTCTGGATTTTCATCGGGACGTGCATTGGGCAACTTGTCGGTATAAGAATCGAAAAAGTTTCTGAGCTCATACGGATCCCAATCAACGGACTCCATTTGTCGCTCCTGTAATCACCGTGGGAGTTGTTGATGCTCATGGTCGGTTGGGTAATTTTGGCCCAGTTAGAGGCCCATGTGTGTTAGTGGTTTGGGCCTGGACGACAACTGCTCTCTAAGTTTGCTCAAAAAAAAAAAAAAAAAAAAAAACTGCTCTCTAAGTCCTTGCGAACATGTTAAAAAACGATCATGGATTCCTGTGTACTCAAAAAAAAAAAAAAAGGGGTTGTGGATTGGGTTCCACGTGGTGTAATCTGCCCAGCACCTAGTTCAAGTGTAGACACTCTTCTATTTTCCTTGAACTATTATAGCTATAGGATTAATAAAAAGCATATTGCTTTCCAGCGGTAGACGACGTCTCTAACAACAACTACCGTGCAAGGTGGAGGTTGAAAAATGTATCTTACCCTAGTTTGTATCTGTAGCTTAGACACATCCATGTGTATATCCAACATTATCCTTGTCCAATTCTATAGAGAAAATAAATAATAATGGGAATATATGTTCATATTAAATCCGATTACACGCCAAACGGCGTCACTAAGCGCCAACGTCCCGGGACGGACCCCCGTCCGGACACCCCAGCTGCCAATGCATCCATCTCGTAGCAAATATGAAGATGGGCTTCGCCCAAGCGTCCATCCCGCACCAGCATGCCCCACTAGTGTCCATCCCACGCAAAGCGTCCCCCACGTATAGACGTAGCACCGCCACCCGCGTCCTGACCCGCCATGTGTCTCATCTCATTGCGGCCGCCCACTGAACTCCGTGGTTGAGGACGAGTTCAAACTGTTGCCGAGAGATAGAGAGAACAACAAGGACTAGGTAGGGAGGGATCGTAGAGGGCGAGGTGCGCCGCACGAGGTAGGAGTCGAAGCCATAACGACAAGTCGCTGCCCATCAGCCACCGGCGCCACTACAATATATCAAACACCTCTCAAACACACTTTGAAACCATTGCCAACGCAAATATCCAAACTTAAACACATACAACAAATGTGTGAACACGTATGCAACACCGAGATAAACATAACTGCAAATATGCGCCTGCAAAACACAGATAGAACATATCTTTGAAACATTTGAGACACTTGAAGCATGCTAGTGCAGCATGCCGCTAAAACACAATCGCAACATGTGCAACATCCCCCTGGACTTTTTCAACATCTATATGCTTCTACTGTAACATACCTCTTAACATTCTGAAATAATTGAAACATACAGTTGCAACACAGTTGCAACATAGGGTGGGGAGAGAGATCGATCTCCCAGCATAGGGAGTGCTATGGCCACCAGATTTGCAGCCATTGGGAGCTTCCGGTGGGAGAGGATGCCGGTGTGTGGGAAGGGGCACTGTCGGTTGAGGAGGACCCCCGGTGTCTGGGTAGAGGCATCGCCAGGTTGGGGAGGAAGACACCAGAGTGAGAAAGAGGCCTTCGTGTGGGGTGAAGAGCCAACGGTGTGAGGGGAAGGAGCCATCAGAGTGGAAGAGGAGGATACTGTGGTGGAAGAGAACGTCGGGTGGGTGAGGGCGTTGCGGCCAGCCAAAGAGAGACACCGATGTGTGGGGAGAGGCATTGTCAGGTTGAGAAGGAGGACGTCGGAGTTGGGGAAAAGGCCGCCGAGTGGGTGAAGGAGCAACCAATGTGGGGGGAAGGAGCCAACCGGAGTGGAAGAGGAGGATGTAGTGGTGAAGGAGGAGGATGCCAGGTGGGTGAGAGCGTTGCCGCTGACCAGAGAGCTAGAGAGAGCATGCGGTACGCGTGCGAGCGGATGGGAAGCAGCTATGCAGTGCGCGACGGCGTCACTAGCGGGCTCCGTCACGCGAGGGAGCGAGGCGGCTTGCGAATGAGTGGTGCAATTAGGAGATAAGGCTAGAGAGAGAAATGAATGGACGAGGACGCGTTGTGCGTAGCGAATCAGTCCGAAGAATATGGATGTATAGTCACAGTGTTACCGAGTGGTACCGTTCAATCAGCAGACCTATGCCTACAACCGTCCGCACGCCAAAATGTTCTTAGGTCCCTGTTTGGTTCACGGGGACTAAACTTTTTTAGTTCTAGAGACTAATAAAAAAGTTTCTCCAAGAGAGTCTTTTAGGGACTAATAAAGGAAAAGTCCGAAAAAGTCCCTCCTGTTTGGTTTGGTAGGGACTAATAGAGACTTTTTTTTTAGTCCCAAGATTAAAAAGTCCCTAAACCAAATAAGACCTTAGTAGATGCGTTGACTCCACCGATGGCCAAGGGCAGAATTGTCAGAAATAGGGTAGCAATGGCAAGTGCAAGAGGCCTTTAATTTCCTGGAATTAAACATTTGTTTATCAATCCATCTTATACATTGTGGCATTCGTTTTCCAGATTCCAGAATTGGCACCTTGCATTATTTCTTCGAGCCGAATAAGTCAACTCTTTTTTTTTAGAGAAGGAATCAGTCAATTCTAACGTACCCTTTCTGTGTGTCAAAAAAAAAAAAAAAAACGTACCCTTTCCCAAATAAATGCCCCTTTACCTGCTCATCTGCCTGCCATTTTAAAGCCAAACCAACCGCTTCAAAGCAATTGAGGTTTCTGGCTGAGTGGTTGACTTCGTGGCTTGTAGCAAGTCAACTGTTGCTACAACAATCCTCCAAGCAATTTAGGTTTGGCTGCCCCGGATCTGGATTCTTGCAACACTTCACAGGTGATGAATTGATCTGCATCTATCTTTTTTTTTCCCTTCAATTCTAAGATCGATCTCACAACACCTAACAGTATAGAAGCGGTAGAGATCGATGTTCACTTTTGTTTGCTTTGACTTTTTGAGCTGGGGGTATTAGGATTTCTGGATTCATAAGTCTTTTTTGACCTGAAGAACAGCATTCTTCAATGTTATCATCACCATCACTTGGCAGACATGCGGCTGCAGCTCCAGCGAAAATCATCACTGCGCAAACCGGCCGTGGAAAGTATGCATGCATATATATCCGTTTTATTTTCACAAAAGCCATCACCCTTCTTATTTCCTTGGCTTTTCCTTATCTCGTATGATCGATGACATGTTTTTTTTTTCGGGATGTAGATCATTTCCAACTTCTAAAAAATATTTGTAGATCTGACCAGATATAATATTCATTCCTTTATGTAGCTTGTCATCATAGTACTGATTATTTGTTTCTTTAGTTTTTTTTTTTTGAAGTTGCAATATGTCAATCAAAGTAATAGTCCGTCTCAAAATAAATAACTTCTAGGGTCTACAGTTATAAAGAGGGAACTACGTATGATTCATATTAATTTGTATTAATCAACTTTTGCTAGCTTCATGTAAAAATACTAATCAGATGGGGTATATTCGAATAATGAGATGGGCTACAAAGATGGGCCTAGTAATCCAACACTAATGGGAACATTTTAGAATTAAAAAACATACTTAGAGGCAAATTTTCTGATAATTCTAAGTTTTCATTGTACGTGAAGGCAAATTTTCTGTTGAAGCCTGCTAACATTTATTCATGGTACCTTTTTCTATGATGCTAGTGAAAAAAGATCAAAGTCCAAGGTGTGGAAGAAATTTAAACCTGTGTTAAGACGTGGAGAAGTTAAAGGTGCAGAATGTAAACAGTGTGAAAAAAATCCTTAGAGGAAAAGGTAAAGGAGGAACAAGCCATCTACGTCGGCATCTCAAGATCTGCCCTGCGCGACCTACAACCAGTAGGATGGAGGAACGACAGTCATCTCCACAACAACATCCCGATCCATCTGCTAAGAGGAATCCCATGTCTGATCAAGACAAGTCTCTTGATTTGCTTACAAGGGTTTTAGTCTCCAACCTTTTCTCATTTCCGACGATGGCAAATGATATGAATTTTAGAGAACTTTTGGCTAGCATATGTCCTACACATGGCATGGTATCGCAATCTCCAATTGAAGAGAAGTTTCAGAGTATTTTCCAAAGTGAAAAGCAGAAGCTGATGGAGGAAATTGCACTTGCACCTGGGGAGTTTTCCTTGCAGTAGCAAGGTGGGGTATTCAATCCAGATACTTTGCATGTGTGACAGCACAATTTGTTGACAAAGATTGGAACTTGGTTAGAAGAATCATCAGATGCAGATTTGCTGGGGTTGACTATAACTCACGGTATGACTATATCGGCATGCTCTCCGATTCTCAATCCTACACTGATATGATTGTTTGGTACGATGAAATGGAGGATCATGCAGAAGATATAATAAATGAAGTAGTAAAAGATTGGAGCCTTGAGGGGAAGCTCTTAGGGATTTCATTACCCAAGTCAATGGTTAATCAAGATTTGTCAGGCCGGCAGAAGAGTCTCGCTGAAGAGAATTATCTTCTCGTCAAAAACAAGTTACTAAGTTTACCCTGCATAATAGATTCACTTCATGGCCTTTTTGATTCTTTCAAACCTGAATCTGTTCAAAGAATCAGTGAGGAATGGTTCAAGTACATGACGTGCTCCCGTCAGCGTACCGAAAGATATAAACAAATCCTTTCCCAGCTGCGAACAAAGAGACCCTCTTTTGGTTCACAAAAATGGCACCTGACTCTCTACGTCCTAGAGGCCGCTCTGCAGTTTAATAGGGTGCTACCAAACCCCACAAGGATAGATTCGCAATTCTACCCGTCTAAACCATCGAATGAGACGCTACAAGCAGTAGAAAACTTTTGTAATCTTGCAAGGTTCATTTACCACACGATCGAAGTGGTCACCAGCAGCGGTATGAACTCGCATATTCACAAGATTCTGAGCCTCAAGTTAGACCTGATGAGTTCATTTAGAAGGTCAAACATAAGCCAAGTTTTCGATCTGGAGAAAATGAAGGAGAAGTTTGATGAGCTTTGGAGGCATTGGTACCTGTGGCTGTCTTTAGCCGTCGTTCTAGACCCAAGATACAAATTCAGATCTCTTGCTTCGTCCTTGGAAGAGGCATTTGGTAGCAATGATGCGAAAAGGTACAAGCTCGAAGTGCGTGGCACCAGTGAAAATTACAGTGACCAATCAGCACATGAGAAATTGGGAGAGCTCGTCCGGTACCTCGAAGGAGAACGTATTCCGAAAGATGTTCCTTTTGATATTATGAAATGGTGGAAGGAAAATGCTTCGTCATACCCAACTCTTGCTAGGCTGGCTCGTGACATCCTAGCGATCCTTGATCTGCAGTCTCTGCTGAATCTGCATTCGATGAAACTGATGAACGGATGAGCCTTTTCAACCGGAAGCTGAGTCCTGAATTAGTTGAGGCCCTCATCTGCACACAGGACTGGATCAAATCTTCAGGTTCAGGTAACACTGCTGATATTTGAACTGAGAAAAGGATAGATCTGATTAGTCTCAAATCAATTAAATTAATTCAAACATTCATTTTAATTCTTCAAAGTTTGCATAATGTTTGAATTGGTCTATTGCATTTGCACCTTTTCATAATTAATGTACTAATTGAAATTCAAGCCATTCTCGATCTAGTAATACTCCAATACCCATAGTATAATCCAGACCTAGTCACATATCCTTATCTCATGTTGGTTCAAGAAAACATGCACGTGGGTTGTGAAATCTTCCCTCCTTTTTGTTAAATCTTTATATGTACATCTGATATTGTTTTCAATAATTAATATTTTTAATTTGTGCTTAACAGCTCCTTCTTCGACCTCATCTGCACCTTCATCAAGTTAGCATTGGGTGCCGCCATGACAACTATATGACTGTGGTTTGTAGTAACTTAATTGTTTTGGCGCATTCACTGTGAAAATACTGCCCCTAGTTTGTATGGAGATGTACTAGTGTCAGACTTGCTATTTGGTCTTTTCTTGTTTGAGATCTCTGTTATCTTCGTTGCTCAAAACTTTGTGTTTGAGATTCCTTGGACTTTTTTTTTCTCGTTTGTAATAATAATGAACATCCATATGCATTAGTCGATGTAGAAGTTATGATATTAATAAATTCCTTTTGCATAAAAAATAGTGTACATGCACTAGTGAAATTTATGGAGCATATTTGCCCATTAAGTCAGCAATAAAATTAAAAATTTTTGCTAAGCTGTCCTTGTTTTAAAGTTTAATTGCTCGTTTGCATAGAATGAATACTATGTGAAACGGTTCAAATATATACACGAGCTTAACTCACTTTAGTTTTTAGCCATGTTTTAAATAGCGGGCTATGAAAAATAAGCGTCGGGCCTTTTCGACGCCACCGGGCACTATAGCGGCAGCTACGCTGTATGAGCCCGGGCTGCTGCCGCCACTATAGCGTGAATAGCAGGCGCTATAAGCGCGAATAGCGGCAAATAGCGCACGAATAGCGGCGTTATAGCGTGCTATAACTCAAATAGCGCGAATAAGCGCAAGAAAGTGTGATAGCTTCACGTGAGTTGCTCCACGCCGCTATAGCGCGCTATTTAAAAACGTGGGTTTTTAGCGTTTATTCAACAGCTCATAGAGACCGTAAAACAATCATTTTTTTTTTTTTTTTTTTGAACTTGTCCTAAATTGCTAAAAGTCTTATTTGACGGATGGCAAATCAAAGTGCGACACTTGTGATATGCCTATTATAATCGCACAAGAAAATTGGTACTTTGAGGTGAAAAACAAACAAACAAGGGACAGCTATCTATATGGCCTTGAAAAAGATATATTGAATGTATATGGCCCTTTTCTTCAAAATTATCTCTATGGCCCTGGATAATTTTTTGTTGGCTCTATGGCCTTCTGTCCAAGTTAGGGCGTTGACGGTGTCAATCGTGCGGTAAATTGACCATTTTAGCCCCGGCAAAAAAAAAAAAACAAATACAACGTTTTGCTTGATGTCATGACCCAGAATTGGGCCAGCCCGGGAAGGGCTAAAAGGGCTTGATGCGCCGCCGCTGGCCCACAAGGGGGGCGAGGGGGCGCCTGTGGCGAGGGAGCCGGCGCCTCCGCCGCCACCTTCCTCCCCTCCGAGTCCAACTCTCGCTTCGTCTTCAAGTTAGGATTATCTTAGGCTTTTTGGTGTGTAAAAGAGAATATTCCAATCTATAAGGAAGACCCTTATTAGGAAATAAACAAATATTGCTTGTAAAAGGTATTCCAATCATATAACGAAACATTATAGAAAGATTGCTTAGATTACAAAGTCTCACTAGCCGGGGTATATAAGCGAGAGGCATGTAATCTCTTTGGGGTAAGCAAAAAATAAAAATAGTCCTTATCTATCTCGCCTCACGGCCGTCGCCGCCCCAGCGCCTTGTAGCGCCGCCGCACGCCGCCGCCCCACACCGTCGGCGCCGCTACCGCCGCCACGCCCCGCTACCTCCTGCCGCCCGCGGCTCCTCCGCTCCTCGCCTAGCCTTTCGTGCACGCCGCCCGCCGCCGCCGCCGTCGTCAGGAAATGCCAGCTCCCCACCTTCACCGCTCCAGCGGCCGGCGATCGGGGTGTTAGTTCCGCCCAATCTAGCCGGTTTACGATACCCTGGTATCCGGAGACCGGGGCGATTCCCACCACCCATGGCTTTCGAGATGAAGGAGTTCACCACGACGCCGAATTTTCCGCCGACAACTGCGCCAAGATCAGCGTGGTGTTTCGACGAGATCGAGACGCCGCCGCATCGCAGATGGAGTACGCTCGTAGCACGCCAGCACTTCCCCCATGCCCCGACGACCACGCCGGAGGGAGGACACCAATGGCGGCGCCGGGCCGGGCACAGGCGCCCCAGCGCTGCCCTCGGCACGCCGCCCTCCCCGCCACGACCGCCGTCGGCGGCTCCGCCCCGCCACCCTCCGGCTAGGGAGGATGATGACGTTAATGCGACGCACCAATCGTCTCGATGTCATCTTCGGCGACACGCGGCACCGGGCCGCACTCTCCTCTCCACCGACACCGCGACCGCGACAGGACTCTCCGGCAGAGATGACGCGTCACCGGCGGGCGCCGCCGGGCGCCAGCACCGGCGCCAGGACCGTGGTGCCACCAGCGGCACCCCACCCCTCTCTCGTGGCCGCGTCTCGAGGTCCGAGAGTGCGGCGCACCGACAACCCCGACCTGATACGGAAGATGGAGCTCTTGTTCGAGCTCAAGTTGGACATCGGCCCAGGGACTACTACGTTGCGGTATGCGTCTTCCATCCGACCGTACCGCTGCGGCTGGTTCCTCGATACGTCTGGAGAAGGTTCCCCGCGAGTGGGGACGAGTTCACACGCCTCCCGTGACGCGACCGCACCTCGTCATCCTCGACACTACGGGGAACACGCACCGCCTTCCCGAAGAAGGCAAGGCGGACGACTACATCACCGCCTTCGAGAGCTATGCACTATGCATGGATCTTGAGGGCGGCGCGCCACCGTGCCGACCTCTTCCGGCCGGCGGCTGCGTGATATGCCGCGATGACGCCGAAAGGATTCGAGCCTCGTTCGATGGAGGCCATCGACCTTGCCCGCCGCCGCAACGACGACGCGAGCTGCGCGTGAGAGGGCGCCGACGCCGCCATGTCGGCCACCCTCGACGACCCGCCCGACATCGACAATGACATTGTCGGCGCCCCGTTGACCGCATACGGGGCGGCGTCTTGCTGTCAGAATGGACGGACATTTATCGACCAGGCTGACGGCCGAGCGACATGATAGGGCGAGGCCGCACTTGCCCGGGCGACCAACAAGGAGCTTCGGGATCATCGCCGCTAACGCCATCGAGTTGTGGGCAACCGTGCGAGTGGAGCCTCCACTATGGCATCGTGAGGTATTTCCACCGCTACTACATCCCTCTTTGCCGGGTTTCTCCGGGACTTCTGCTGAGGAGAACGCACCAGCATGGCGTGGCGGTGGGCTTCCACCTTCCCAACCGCCCGAAGGGAAGATCGGCGTTCCCGGCAAAGCGTCCTCCTACTCGGGCGCACCTTGGCGTCGAGGTCGGGCGCCACCGTTCTCCTCTTCGACAACAACGGCGGCGTCTTCTTCGCATCGACAGCGTCACCGTCGGCGCACCGTGGACACAGAGAGCGCGAGATGGGGCGCCGTCGAGCGCCCGGCGACCTCCTCTACGGCTGCCTCCTCGACTTCACCTCCCTCGCCACCTCGCCGCTCGACATGTCTACTACAGCGACTCCACGCGAAAGGTCACCGTGCCGGCGACCTACGCCTACACGTCTCCTCCCCGACACGCCCGGATGCTCGGCCGGCCGGGCACCCTCAACGCTTCCGTCATCATGCCCGTGCATGGGCGGGCGTCCTTTGTCTCGCGCCGAGCTACAAGTTCAGCATCTACCCGGCGACTGTACCTCGACTTCTCCTTCTCCGACAAGGGCGCCCGGCATCTCCTGCAACGGCGATAATGACAAAGTCGGGCGTCTGTCTTCTTGCCGGGCCGAGCGTTGTCACTTCCTCGATCAGCGTGCCGCCCGCGACCACCTGGTGGGTTGGGCGACACGTGGGCCAGCGTCGCCTCGTCGAGCGGTGAGGAAATGTCATGACCCGAGTGGGCCGGCCGGGGAAGGGCTAAAGGGCTTGGCGTGGCCGCCCGCCACGAGGGGCGAGGGCGCGCGGCGCGGCGGGAGCGCCCACCCCCGCCGCCACCTTCCTCCCCCTCGAGTCCAACTGCGCCGTCTTCAAGTTATGATTATCTTAGACTTTTTGGTGTGTAAAAGGGAATATTCCAATCTATAAGGAAGGGCCTTATTAGGAAATAAATAAATATTGCTTGTAAAAGGTATTCCAATCGTATAAGGAAACCTTATAGAGAGATTGCTTAGATTACAAGTCCCACTAGCCGGGCTATATAAGCGAGGGCATGTAATCTCTTTTGGGTAAGCAAGCAATAAAAATAGTCCTTATCTATCTCACTCTCCGGCCCGTGCGGTAGCCCTTGCCCCCCTCGCCGCCGCCGCGCCGCCGCCCACACCCCGCCGCCCAGCCCGCTGCGCCACCGCCCGGCGCCAAGCCCCCCTCCCTCTCGCCCGCGACTCCTCCGCTTCGCCGCTGCTGCGTTACGCCGGCCGATCATGCCGTCGTCGTCGAAATCCGCAGCTCCCTTCGCCACCTTCACGCTCCAACGGCCGACGATCGGTGTCGCTTCGGCCCAATCTGGCGGGTTCTCACTTGGGTTTTATATAGAAAACAAATTTACATCGGGAACCCTAGAGTTTTCACAAATTAACTAACCAAAGATCTAAAAACATGGTTCTCGGCAAACTCACATCACATCGGGAACCTTGAGAGTGAAATCAAATTACATTTTGGTCCTTCTTCTCCATCCTCACGAAGAGAATCGAGCCGAGGAGGTCGATGGCTCCGGATTTGGCGGCCGCCGCCGCCATGCAGTGCTACATGGGGCGACTGCGCCCGCGCCGGCCGCCGCGGTGCGTGGAGAGCTTGTTGCAGGCCACCGTAGGGCGCTGGGGAGGTCGCCTTTCACGCTGCCGCAACGAGCGCGAAAGCCGCCAGGGAGCTTGTTGGACGTCCGATTGGAGCTCGGCCGCAACGAGCACGAGCAGCACGGGGCGGAGGTCGAGCCGAACAGCCGTAGCGGGATGGGGGTGCAACAATCGGGTCGGCGCGACGCGGCCGATGGGGCGCCGGTGGGGATTGGCCTCGGCGCCCACGTCGGCGGTGGTCGGAGGCGAGAGGATAGAGAAGGGTTTTTTTTTTTTTTTTGAAAGTTGCCGGGAGCACCGGCCCGTCATGTAAGAGAGGGAGTGGACACCCGTGACACGGGCTGCACCTAGCCCCAGCCCGGTACCCAACCGAGCCCCTCAGTTGGCCACGGTCGTACCGGGGGTTCGAACCCCTGGTCGGCGACTTCCCAAACTGAAGCCCTTGCCATCTGCGCTATACGGCCCTCCAGCAGGATAGAGAAGGTTATTTCTATCTTTTTCGTATCTCATCCACGGGCCAACCTAACGAGAATAGCCTAGCAGACCTAACAAAAAAGCCATAGAGCCAACAAAAAAAAAAAAAAAATTGGGTCATAGAGATAATTTTGAAAAAAGAGCCATGTACATACACTATGTTTTTCCAGGGTCATGTTGATAATTGTCCCAACAAACAAACACAATTTGGGTGTTGCCAACACTTGGAATCCTATAACCGCTCGATCCAGATCTAATGACGCAAATAAAATATATCAAATAAACACAAAAATAAATAATAAAATAACAGAAATACCATACAATAACAAAAATACCAGATAATTACTATGAAGTACAAATTGGAAGAAATTCAAAGAAAAAAAAAAAAAAAGGCAAAAAAAAAAACCAGATCATTTGTGTAATTAAAAAATCAATTCCGAAAAGAAAGCTCGCGGAATTTCCGGAAGCCCATCCAAAACCGCCTGCCACTCGGCCCTCGGGAATCCTCTCCTCGAGTTGCGACTCGTGTTCGCCGAAAACCGCAGGTCACCACCTGCTCGACGGAATGCGTCGGCGGTCGCCACCGCGCCGGGGCCGGCGCCGTGCGGGCGAGGGGGTGGAGGATGCGCCGCCAGCGCCCGACCGCCTCAGCGCGCTCCCCGACGCGCTCCTGCACCACGTGATGTCGTCCCTCAAGGCGTGGGAGGTGGTGCGCACCTGCGTGCTCTCGCGGCGGTGGCGCCACCTCTGGGCGTCCGCGCCCTGCGTCGACCTCCGCCTCCACCCCGGCCGCCCCGACGGAGACAGCGCACCGGAGGAGTTCGCCCGCTTCGCGCGCCGCCTCTTCCGCCGCCGGGACGCTTCTGCGCCCGTGGACACACTCCGCCTGCGGTCCTGCGACGAGGACGGCGCCTTCGACGAGGACGACGCCAAGTCCTGGATCCGTACCGCGGTCAAGCGCAAGGCTCGAGTCGTTCATCTGATCGGGCATCGCAACGGCCTTGCGCCGCTGGAGCACGAGGCCTTCGTCTCCACCCACTTGAAGATCCTGAAGCTGTCCTACGCCCACCTCAACGATAACCTCCTCGCGCAGCTTTCTTCTCGGTGCCCGTCTCTGGAGGAGATGGATCTTAAGGATTGCTTGATTTCGGGCCATGAGATTTCGTCCTCCTCTCTCAAGACCTTGGTGATGGTCAAATGCAATCTACATGTATTCTGGGGCCTCACTATCAATGCTCCGAACCTTGTGCTGCTGCGCTGCATTGAACCAATCGGCCAGGCCCCATCTTTGAAGAACTTGGGCTCGCTTGTTGCAGGCATCATCATACTTGATGACTATTGTTTCAGTGATGATTATGAGGACTTCAGCAAGGACGAATTTGATGAAACCACTGATGATGAAGATGATACCAGATATGCCAATGATGGTTTTGACATGAAACCTGTGATGATGTCTGATGACGATGAACTAGAAGGAGACACTGATGATGATGCTGATGATTATGGTAGTGATATCGAAAGTGATGATAATACCTATGAATATAGTGAGATCGAAAATGTCTTGCTTCTATCTGGTTATGATGGTAACTTTCAGGCGTATGGTGAAAATTCTGGATGCAGTGACAGTAAAATTTCAGGTGGCCATAATATTATTCACAGCCTTTCAAATGCTACAAGTTTGGAGCTGCTAGCAGATGCTGGAGAGGTACAAAAATGATCTCCTTTTGCTTATGTCTTATGGTTGTATCTCTTGTGGAGTATGTTCTCTCCTGGTGCATTGGACATATATAGTCATAATTATCATGTGAGAATAGTCTATTCTTCGTTTGTCCAATGAAATCCCTATTTAAGTTTTCACCAAAACACAGGGTGTCCAATGCACATGTATTGTATATTTTGTCCTTTATTAGTAGCACTAGTAGCATAACCTGGTTTCAATACTCGTAGCTGATCTATGAAAGAATTTGATTAGAGAGCAATTCTATGTTTTCCATTATCAATGTAGATGAGGAATAGATTGGCCAAAGGGAGCGTTGTTTGTCATTTCTTAATTTTTGCAATAGTGCATCTCCTGAAAAAGTTGCTATCTAATGCTTTAGCACAGTATTAATTTATTAGAGTTGTTTTAGTCTCAACACCAATCTATGAACTTTTCCCATTCTTATGTTCATTTGGAAAATAAAAGTACATCCCATTTTAGCAAAACATGGTATCCTTTTAGTAATACATCAATGTGTTATTATTTTATATATACATTTTGCACTTTAGTGGCATACTAGCCCTACCTGTTTTTTACTCAGCCGACTTAGGAAAGAGTTCAGATAAAGATAGTAATTTGAGTTCCCTCATCAAGTATTGCAGCTGAATCTCCTGATATAGCTACTGTTTATGTTTAAGCACATAATTACTTCATAGAAACCTTGTGGCTTGACACCACTCTATTGGACAATTCCCATTCACACGCCCATACGAGAAAATAAAGATGCATCTTACTGTAGGTGATAATCCCTGGCATTTATCTATGTTTATCTTTCTTCTCTGTTTATTGAATTGCCAATTGATAGCTTGCCTGCACAATATGAAGGTTGATTCAATTCCTATTCTTCTTTGTCTGAAGCCTGAAACCTTATGTTTATGCTATGAAGGTGATTCTGACTAGAGAACTGAAGAACTGCCCAAGTTTTAACAACCTGAGGACCTTGTCCCTTGGCGAGTGGTCTATGGCTGCTGACTTTGATCCATTAATCTTCTTTCTGCAGCATTCACCTAATTTGGAGAGGCTTTTTCTTGAACTTAAACTGGTATGAACATTTACATATACTCTATATGCTGCTTGAGGTTTTGAGTGTCTTGGGTACATGTTAAATAACAATTGTATTGCTCTGGAAAAAAGAACTGCAATGTGAGGAAGCCAATGGAAATCAGTGTCAAACCAAATGGAAGATCATTTTCCTGCGAACACGTTCAAATGGTGAAGATCAAATGCTCTAAGGATGACATAAGAGTACATAAGCTGGCACGGTTGTTGAAGGCTAATGGTGTATCAGCTGATAAGATTTTTGTCCGTCGTACTGGTAGCACATGTGAGTTATATCTTCTCTTTTGATACTACTGATTTTCATAATTATTTACAATGCCAGTGCTTAATTATTTACAATGCCAGTGCTGTATTACTACTACTTTATCTGTTCTTGAAATGCTGTATACCATAGCTCGATTGAAGTATAGCTACATGATATTTTTCCAGTATATTCTTGTACCAATTGGGTATGCAAGCCATTCTGTCTACTAACGTTTTGTTCTCCTTTTGTACTCTTGCAAGTTGTAAACTGCTCATCCACTATTTGATATTTCATAATTTCAAACAGATCTCCGTGGCAAGAAGGAGATGAAGGATCTTGCCAGGCATGAACTAGCGTTCTGGGGGTTCGACTAATGTCATGTCCAGTTATCCAGCTCCATGTATCTGATCTTAAGCGATGAGTTTAATAGTTTTTGGTTGCAAACATGTGATTGTAAGGCTTCATTGAGTTCATGAAGCACTAATCTTGCTTGTGAAACTGTGACTCAGGCACTCAGCTCTTGATGCCTCCTTTGGTTAACATGAAGTCGTAAGATGGAACTTCTGTATGTTTGCCCCAATGTTGGAATGATTTTGTCTTCTCTAGTTAATGAATTAAGACTTACGTATAATGCATTCAGTTAGTTTCGCCTTCTCAATCTATAATGCGTTGTGCTATGTTACGTTTGTCTTCTGTATCGAATCCTGTGGTTGGCGAGATGACTGGCTATTCTTGTTTATTGTTATTAGAATTTTTTTTTAATTTATCCTAAATTTTCGATTTCAGAAATGACCACTCCTCTAATTCTCGTGGAAATGGTCGAATCAGCTGATAGTAGATATATAAGTCACATAGGCTTAAAGCAATTTGCATTTTCGCTTGCACAAACTTTTCAGAAAGTACTTTCCGTACGCATCTGCAGAACGCATGGCAAGGCCAACTCTTAATATTCTTTCTCATTGTTGTTTGTTCAATTTCTTGGTTATTAATTATTTTATTAGTTGGTTAGTTACTTGAGTTATTATGATTATGAAGCATAGTGAGATTGTTTAGATTATCAAACATGGATGGGTTAAAGACAGTGAAATTTGGTTGCTTAATTACCTTCATAAAATCTTTTGGCTAGAAACAGATTGCCAGGAGATAATAAAGCTTTGGCAGGCAGGCGAAAATCAGAGATCCTGCGTGCTTTCAATTCTGAAGGAGATTCAGGGAATGAGTGCTTTGTTCCAAGAGTTTAAATTTACTTATGCTCCTAGATCTTGTAATAGAGTAGCTCATGTCTTAGCAAAACGAGTGTCAGGTAACACACGACTCGGGTGGTGGTCTGTAGCCCCGACTTGTGTGCTCGACCTACTGTACTCTGATTGTAATCCTGCTACACCACAATGAATGAATCTCCTGATCACCAAAAAAAAAAAAAAAAAAAAATCTTTTTCTTCTCCACCAGTGGCCCACACATGTCATAAATTTATTCTTTGCTAAATTTCCCGTGGGCCAGCCAAATTTCGGCCTTAAACCACGAACGATATCTCGAAAGCCCATTCGGTTGTAGTAACAAATATGCATATCGAACCAGCCGCCGCCGCCGCCTCATTTCATTTCGAACTTTCGAAGCGGGGAATACGGGAGCCGAAAGCTCAGCACGCATTCCTTGAAGATCCGACAAGAAATTTCTTCCTTGCTGTAAGTTCGATCCATTCCTTCCCCTGGGCTGATCCCCTGTTTCTTTGTTTGTGATGAAATTTTCTTCCGTATATTTCTTTCCTGCAAAATTTACGCTCTCCATCAATCGTTGTTTTTCTTTCAGGAATGATGTCGGAACAGCTCTGATCTTTGCACGAGTGTTCCTGGCCATCGTGGCCTTGCAGGGCACCTGCTCGACGTAATGCTGCCCAAGACCACGAAGCGTTGGGTGCCAGTCAACCGGAACGTCGGAGCGTCCGGCGGGCGTGAAGATGCCGATCGCCTCAGCGCGCTCCCGGACGTGCTGCTGCACCACATCATGTCCTTCCTGAAGGCATGGGATGTGGTGCGGACTTGCGTGCTGTCACGGCGATGGATCCACCTGTGGAAATCCGTGCCCTGCGTCGATCTCCGTGTCGGCCAGGATGATTACAACAGGGTACCAGATGATTTTCCTGACTTCGTGCGCCACTTGTTCCGTCACCGTGATGAGGCGGTGGCCCTGGACACGCTGCGTCTGCGGTCGAGCAATGTCGATGATGCGCATAATGAAGATGATGCTAGGTTGTGGATCCGTACTGCGATCAAGCGTGGGGCTCGAGTTATTCATCTTGTAGGTCATCGCAAGATCGATTGGCTTGGTCGCAGCCGCCTCGCGACGCTTGAGCATGCATCTTTCGTCTCATGCCACCTCAAGATCTTGAAGCTATCCTATGCACTGCTGGATGACAACATCCTCAGGCAGCTTTCAGGTCATTGCCCGTCTTTGGAAGAATTGGATCTTAAAGATTGCGTGATTACAGGCCATGAGATTTCATCTTCAACTCTCAAGATTTTGACCATGTTCAAGTGCCAGATCAATGCTAAGCTATCTATTGCTGCTCTGAACCTTGTACTGCTGCGCTGCATCTCACCAATAACCCAAGCTCCATCATTTCAAAACATGGGGTCTCTTGTTGCAGGCACTATCATACTTGATGATATTGCCTTCAGTGACGACTTTGAAGACTTCAGCAAGGATGACCTTGCTGAAACCACTGATGAAGATGATGACAATCACAAGTACAAGACTGGATATGGATTTGGTGACCCTGGATTTGGGCTTGGTTACAAGGGTGATTATGATTATAGTAGTGACATTGATAGTGATGACAACACCTGTGAATATAGTGAAATTGCAGATGACTCTGGTGAGTATAGTTTCGATGGTGACGCCAACAGTTGCAGTACAGATGGTAATCGTCATGTGCAAGGTGAAAACTCTGGATGCAACGAGAACAAAATCGAAGGCGGCTATAATATTCTTCAGATCTTCTCAAATGCTACAAGTTTGGAGCTGTTGGGTGATGCTGGAGAGGTACATCTTTCACCATCTTTTTATGAAATTCATGTCTGACCTTTGGTATGTACTTGTTCCATATAAAATCAAATTGTTTTCACAGAACAGTATCTTCCCATTTATGTCAATGGAACACTATTCAAGTTTGCCAAGGCAGCAATACTGATTTTTATTATTATTTGTCATTACAAGTCTGAAATGATGTTCCTCCGCGAATGATTGTTGCACACAACTAGTTCTAAGAAATCTTGTGTCTTGACACTGGCCCATGGAAAATTTTTCCTTTTAAAAATTAATATGCATCACATTTAGCAAAGCTGCAAAGGTAATATTTCCTTGGCAATATGTCACTATGTTATTTAGTTTTCTTCTCTTTTATTGACCAATTTAGTTGCATACACGATATAAGGGTTTGATTCGCTTACTGTTGTTGTCTACTGAAACATCAAATTTTATGCTATGATATGAAGGTGATTCTGACTAGAGAACTGAAAAGGTGCCCAAGTTTTAGCAACCTGAAGACCTTGTCCCTTGGTGAATGGTGTATTGATGCTGACTTTGATGCATTAGTTTTCCTGCTGCAGCATTCACCTAATCTGGAGAAGCTTTTTCTTGAAATCAGTTTGGTATGAGTTTTTGCATATCTTGTGTGTTATATCCTGAGCTTTCAGTATCTGGGCACATGTTTAATAACACTCATGTTCTGCAAAAAGAACTTAAATATCAGGAAGCCACTGGTAAGTGGTGTCAAACCAAAGGGAAGATCATTTGCTTGCAAGCATCTTCGAAAGGTGAAGATCAAATGCTCTAAGGATGACGTGAGAGTCCATAAGCTGGCACACTTGTTCAGGGCTAATGGTGTACCAGATGAGAAGATTTTCGTTCGTAGGACAGGGAGCACCCGTGAGTCATACCTTCTCTTCATATTGTACCTAATTTTGTATTTATTTATGCTGCCCGTGTTGTGTTAGTATTAAGAAACCTCTTTGTGAAACTCTAATTACTGTTGTTAATTAGATGTGTGATGAGTGGTCACTGACACCTAATTTTGTATTTATTTACACTGCCCGCGTTGTGTCACTGCAAGAAATCTCTCCGTTAACCTCTAAATACTGTTGTGAATTAGATGTGTGGTCACTTGATGTTACTCCAGGCTTGTCATTTATTAATGCACAATTAAGAAATTCTATTAACTTAAAATCTGTTCTTTTGTGCTTACTCTTTATCTATACATTCATCCACTATTTTATTTTTGTACCAGATCTCCGTGGCGAGAAGATTATGAGAGATCTTGCTAGGCACGAACTGGAGTTCTGGGGGACTAATATCCACTTATCTGTTATCAACCTATGGTTCTTGCTAGATGTTTGCATTTTCTTCTATTTTGTAAGCAAAGACCTTGCATGCAAGGCAGTATGGCCCCATGGGTTTTTAGTACTTATCATGCATGCCATAAACAGTGCAGTTTCTGGTGCCCCAGCCCCAGTCCCTTTTGACTAAAATGGAACTTGGAACTTATGTATGGATGTCTAAATATTGTGGTGTTCTCGTCTAGTGGATGGATTATCTTTGCATAGTATCTCTAAATAACTTTGCTTTTAGATCGGAAACCGCTGTGTATTTAAGATCACGACACGCATTGTGATATGTTCAGTCTCTTGAATGCTGTGCTTGCCTTGACAATCAGATATGTTGTCAAGGAATAATTTCAAGCTCATTTCCTTTCTTTTTTTCTTTTGCGAAAATCAAGCTCATTTCAAACTGTATGATATATGCAAACTTTCTCTTGCTTTGCATGTTGCAAATGGTGATATAAGATTTACATATGCATCTCTATATATATGGTCTAGTTTTCATGACAATAGGTCAATGGATAGGGTGGCATCGTAGCGGATATATATATATATATATATATAGTCACAGACTCACAAGAGCATCTCCAAGAACTTAGCATCTATAACAATTAGGCAAAGCACTTGGCAAATTTAATTGCTTGGCAAAATACTCCTGCCCACGCCATATATATGCGCGCAAGAGCCAAATTTAGCTGTGAACTTGGTGTCTTCTAGGTTTTATATGTAAAAATAAAATAAAATCTCAAGTTAAAAACTTGTTCATCAAGAGCCTTTATGAGTTGTCCGAGGGTGGCGGTGGAGGCCTAAGGGCGGCTCAATGGTTGTCAAACAACTAGTTTAGGAGGAATACTATTGACGATGAGGATGTCTTTAATGACAATTTGCATATAGCTAGCTGAATGAGGTATAGGAATAATAATAAAAATTAACACTTTTATTGGCTATCAAATAGCTAGCGACTTCCAAATAGCTAATCTAGCATAATCTCCTAGAAATATCTCTATCACATTGCTCTCCATTTTAGTGCATATTTTTTTATTTATTTATATGCCTCATCTAGCTAGCTATTTGTAAATTGTCATTGATAGCCAATAAAATTTCTTCTAAATTAGCTATTTGAGAATCATTGGAGAAGTCCTAAGGTGGAAGCGTGCTAGTGTGGTTCAAGCAAGAAGAACAATTGCACTCTTCCGAAAACGCGTGACTGGTCGTGGCAATTGCATCCGAGTTTCCTTTTGCTCAAAGATCAAGATGGTTGACGCACAATTCCTACCTGCTAGGCTGCTGCTACCCATTGGTCGATAAGTGCAGTTTCTAATTATGTTATTTAATACTCCGTATATTATTGTACATTACAATTGCCACTCACCCGCTCATATATTATTGTACATTACAATTGCCACTTTAAAAAAGGCAAACGAAGCCCTCCAAAGCAACGCTGGAGCCTTCCTTGCACCGAAGACTTTGATGACCTGAGCCCGTTGACTTGGTGGATTGGAGTCGTTGGAGGCATCGCCGCATCATCACCTTGTTCTTGTATTTCTTGCTGCAATCACTCCAGATTGAGGCTACGACTTTGGATTTTCTTGCAATCCTTAACAGGTGAGTAATTGATATGTTCTCTTTATGCCTGGGCATCACTTCATCTAAAGATTTTTTTTCATGGCATATTCTAGAGTGATATTTCTCGTTTTTTCTTTCATCATGTGTTTGTGCTTGTGCCTAGGAGTTCAGGATCTATTCTAGACATTGCATGTCCATAGCATGTGAATATGAAAAGGCTGCCCTGTCATGTACATCTATTTCTGGTTTGTAGGATTGATGAGTAAGAATTTGGAAGGATCTCCAGGGAATAGTTGAACAAATAATTTTGTGGGAGATTAATTGGCTCTTCCCCGGAATGGAGAACGAGTCAGATCACCCTCAGCAGGAGCATGGTATGACCGATCAGGCGTCTCGTCCCTTCACTTCGCTCTTACTGTCGGCGCCAGCCGTTGCACAAACAGCACAACAAGATACAAGTTGTTCTGACAACAAATCGCCTAGCCTGCTCCATGGAAGTAGCCTACTCCCACCTGATGATGGCTACACCTGGAAGGCGTGCGCGCAGAACATCGTTCTGGGCTGTGGATATCCCACCATGTATTACAGGTGCGCCCAGGAAAACTGTGACGCCAATAAACTGGTGGTATGCTCTGCTGATGGTCATCAGGTTCTTGAGACGGTTCTTAGTGGTTGCCACAACCACCCATGTCACCAAGACTGTGATCTACCCGAGGTATCAGAAGAGACTTCGATGCTTGGGTCAGGGAGGGAGATGATAAGCAACTTTCTAGTTCAAGAGTCGAAGAAGATGATGATGACCAAGCAAGAGTTGAAGAGGAAGACGAAGAAATCGCCGGTGATAACAGTGCAGCAGAAAGGTAGTTGCTTTAATCAGCTACAAATTACTAATTTCTCAACTCTTTTAGCAGTAACTACTACTAACTACTTATGGTGCTTTCACTTATCAGACATGTGCCACATTCAGCTGAAAGGATTACTGCACAAAAAGTGGGACTGTAAATTGTCACCGACAGTATGCATCAATTTGCTCCTTCCATCTCTTGCACACACAAAAAAAGCTCCTTCCATCTGCTTTCTTTCAATTACATTTTGAAGTCCATATGTGGTGTAGGTGTAATTCATACCTTAAATTTTACAGGGCCTTCTATAGATCTTGCCAAAATTATTCGTTCCCTTCAAATTAAATTTGAACAGAAGAATGGATAAACATTATTGTTATTGTTGAAATCGGCAATTTACCCTTTGTGTTCTCCAATAGTAAGAAAACAATAAGTAATCAGAACCTATTAGAATTTGGCCTGTATATTTCTCGTATTGTCTATAAATAGTTGTATAATTCTATTATTGTGTCCTAAAATGGAGGATGGATCAGGACTGAAATCCTGGAAACAGATTGAGTAGGATGGTCACAGTTTTCACTAGGTGATGAGCGATTGCTTGTACTAAATTGATTTGGTAATCTGAATCACATTTTGGCTTCCTCTTGGTACAAGACCTGGCTATGTTTCGGTTTTTATATATGTTTTATTGTTCCTGAACTAGCATCATGCATGCTTATCATAATCCTAAAAATATTCAGTATGTAATGGATGATGGGAATTTCTCTTGAACATTAACTGGTAGCATTCATTTCTCCAGTGCTGGTAGAAAAAGGAGGTCAAAGTCCAAGGTGTGGGAACAATTCAGTATTGCGTTAAGAGGCGGAAAAATTCAAAGTGCTGAGTGCAACCATTGTAAAAGATGCCTTAGCGGAACAAGCACAGGAAGAACAACCCATCTGCGCCGGCATCTTAAGATCTGTCCAGCACGGCCTGCAACAGGCCGGATGCAGCAACAGAGGTCATCTCCACATCCTGGTTCCACAGTTGAGAACATCTCGAAGTTCAATCAAGACAGGTCTCTTGAATTGCTCATCAAGGTTTTAGTCTCCAACCTTTTATCCTCTCCATTGACAAGCAGCACAACTTTTAGGCAGTTTTGGGCTGGCATCTGTCCTACTAATGATGTGGTACCGCAAGCTGCTATTGAAGAGAAGTTTCACAGTATTTTTCAGAACGAAAAGCTTAAGCTTCAGGAGGAAATAGCACTTGCACCTGGTGGAGTTTTCTGACAGCTGCAAGAGCAAGCAGTTGTCTAGAAACTAAGAACTTCATCTTTTTGAGGGTGCACTTCATTGATAAAGATTGGAACTTGAATAGGAAAATCATTAGATGTTGCTTTACAGGGTGTGAAGAGTTTGATCCTGACTGTGACAATTATGTTAGCATGTTTCCCAATTTGCAGTCATACCACAATTTCTTTAATGGAAATGTAAAAGCAGTCGAAGAAGAAATAGTGAAAGAGGTAATACAAAATTGGAAGCTTGAGTGGAAGCTTCTAGGAATTTCATCATCCAAAAAGTCATTAGGTGATGATACTGTGCCGGCTCTGGAGAAGAATCTTACTGAACAGAACTATCTTCTTGCCAAATGTAGGCTGTTAAATCTCCCTTGCATAATAGATGCCCTAGATGACCTTTTTGGATATGAAATCAGGAATATGTCCGAAGTACAAGTAAGATGTGGTTTCAGTACATGACATGCACCCCACTACGTAGGGATAAATACAAAGAAATCCTGTCACGCCTGCAGATAAGCCGACCATCTTTTTGTTCGCAGAGATGGTACTTAACTTTCCACTCACTGGAAGCTGCTTTGCGGTTTAACAAGGAGATGCCAAACCCTCAGCTGATAGACTCCCGAACTTATCCAGCTAAGCCATCTTTTGCACAGATAAAGGCAGCAGAGAACTTCTGTTATCTTGTAAGGTCGATTCACCGAGCAGTAAAAGTGGTTTCCAGAACTCGCAATGGGACCTTGAATTCACAATTTCACGCAATTTGGAACTTGAAGATGGCTCTGCTCCGTTCATCTACAAAGGCAAACATCGACCGAGTTTTTAATATTGAAGAAATGAAGCTGAAATTTGACCAGCTTTGGAGGAAATGGTACATATGGCTGTCGTTAGCTGTTGTTCTCGATCCCAGATATAAAATCAGGTTTCTTGTTGATTGCTTTAAGGAAGCCTTTGGTAGTCGTACCAAAAGGTACATATCTGAAGTGCGAGGAAAGCTGTATGAGCTCTTTCTTCAGTACTCTTGTCATGTTGATCAACAAAATGATGAGAGCTTTGATCACGGAACCAACGATTCACAATCGGATACACATGGTAGCATACCAGTACATGACGCAAGTCAAAATTACATTGAGCAAGCAGCACATGAGGAACTGGGAGAAGTCATTAGATACCTTGAAGCAGAGGTTATTCCTCCAAATGCTAATTTCGATATTTTAAAATGGTGGAAGGAAAATGCTTCGACATATCCCGCTCTTGCCACGATGACTCGTGACATCTTAGCAATTCCTGGATCTGCGGTCACTGCTGAATCTGCATTTGATGAAACTGATGAAAAGGTGAGTCTTTTCAATCGGAAGCTAGATCCTGAATTAGTTGAGGCCCTCATCTGCACCCAGGATTGGATTAAATCTTCAGGTATGTACAAGCACAACTCCTCATCTTTTAACTTAATGCTGATCTCTTTCATTTGCAGTAGACAGATACAAAGGAACTGCAACTAGTATAATATTCCTATTCTTGGTAAACAGAAATAATTTCTGACAGAGTTGATGGAAACATAAATGTGACAATCTACCAAAACGTAAAACGTAAAAATCAAACTTTTTTTTTTTTTTTTTTGAAAACCCCTGAGTGTTGCTTGCACATGTAGAAATACCAGCCCTAGCTGCATATTTGTTTTAGGCTAAACCCCCTATGTGAGCATACCAATCCGGTGAGTGTAAAGACACCACACTTATCTCCAATTCAACCCTATATTCCAATGTGCTCCTTCAAGTGTACACCACATGTGCATTTGAGTTAGCTTTTTCCAACGCATTTTCAAAGGGTTTTCACGTGCATCTCACCACGTCACTAGGTCTAATGTATTTGCAAAGTCATTTAATTCCTAGTAGTATTTGGATAACCGATTATACTCTAGAGTTCCCCTCTTAAAAGTATGGCCGGCAAAACAAAATCTCTAGCATTATATACCTTTGCCTTGATCACCATAGCCTTTTGGTTTTTCTCTTTCTTAATTATTTTCCGAGTGAGAGCTTGCTCCAGTTATATTGACCACCCTACATCCATCACTAAACCTTGCTCACTGCCTTTATGTGGACCTAGCTTAGCATAAATAACATTTCTTTTTCCACTTTTGCTTGTTTGTGAACTGGTGGCCCTAACCAAGCCCAATTGACCAAAGTGTGTAGGATAATCCCGTGTGTGCAGCGGCATAAACCATGAACCCAACCGGGGATACCTGAGTTAAAAATATTTTTTCTATAATATTAGAAATGCTATCAAAACCTTTGCTAAAATGGTTAGTTGTGGTAATGAAGAACAAACGAATGCCATACCTTATGAATGAGTGCATTTGGTTCTTTTTTGTTCTATTGGTTTTTTATGGTAATATGTAACTTACTGTGATACTGGTTGCATGTATAACAGCTACGGAGGAGGACCTACAAGATGAAGCTAACCCCGAGGACATCGAGGGAGTTGGGCGGCGACCTAAGCGAAGGTGTCACATCCCACCCAACCTCATAGAATTCAAAATATCTTGCTACTCGATGGCTAGGGACTTATCTTGCAATGATCTTGTGATTGGTTGCATGGTAGAATTGTTTGAGCCATTACCTTGTCACAACCAAATTCCTACATGCCCGTTGATAGGTTAGACACTTTCGCATTTCATACACTTGCTATTCAATTCTATTACAATGCCTTGATATCAACTAATGTGTTGCATAGTGTAGACCTGCTTTGTGTGTGTGAGGATTAGGCACTTGGTGTCATTGCTATATGGTGTATTCTTCACATGAGAGACTTCTAACGTGTGTTTTGTGTGTGTGGTGCGGGTTGAGTCAACTAGACAGGGGTAGTGTGACAAGTCTTTGGACGACGTCTTGTCGGAAGAGTGTGACCTAAGCCTCTCTCTAAATCATAAATGTGGTTGGTACATTTGAGTACATGGAGTTCTTGTGAGCATGACTCTTCAAGGAATGAGTTTCCGGGATGGAGGTGTCTATGCGAGCATGGGAGTTAGAGCTTCCATTTGAGGGAGATGTCTTGTCTCGGTCCTTCTAAGGACTTAGTTGGAAGAACGGTACATATGAACCACTCGTGCATGCTACTTAGATGGGGACAAAGATGTAATCTAGTTAGTCAGGTATCACTATTCACTACTTCTTAGGATGTAGGTGACGATGTAAGGGTGATAGGGCATATCCTCTAGCACTCCGGAGACCTATAGTGTCCTTGTGGCCCGGCACCGTGTATCACAATCTCAGCATGTTGGCGGTACTCCGGGATGAGTTAGGGTTGAGGGTAGGGTGGTATCGTATTGACTAGGTGGCAGCCTAGAATTGGCATATGTGGGGCACTGTCGATGATGGTGATCTTGTGGTTACAAGTGTACAAAGCTCTACAGAGTTGACTAATCTCTAAGTATAGCCATGTCCACGGTCATGGACATATCCTATGTTTCTCTCTTCACATGACTAGTGAGCAGTGTAATATTTTCTTTCCCTAGCCCGAGGCTGTTGCGGCATGGGCAAGTGGGAGTTGTCTTTGTCGCATAGAGACCATGGTGGTGAGATACGAGTGGTGGAGGTGTGTTGTGGTATGATGATCTTTGGGATGGATAATTTCTTGTGGATAATAATTATATCTTGATACAGCCAAATAATAGGATCTTCTTGTTAACCTTGCATTCCACTTACCATATATCAATAAGCAATCATAGAGAGAAACAATGGCAAGTACAACCCGTACTAAAATTTGGTGCGATCGATACAGGTGAAGAGCCTGAGTCTGACTACGACAACGATGGTTGGGAAGACTAGGTGGTTCCATCCGTCGTTCAAGCTTCTTGTGGACATGGAGTCTCTGCTCCACTGATGCACTAGTTCTACTCTAATGTTGTTCTGTCTATGTGATTCCACCAGTGTGGCGATGTAATAATATGCAAAGCTATGTGATGTAATCTTTAAAACAGGTATTTGTAATGTATGCATAAAGTTTGGTATAATGAGTTGCCCTTTAGGGGTCTCGGTTATGTGTTTATATAGATGGGAAACACCCCATTGGCTTGTACAACGAGTTGGTTTGTTACACGGATTGCTACATACATATCGTGTAACTTAGGGACTCATACAAGTTGTCCCTAGAGGTTACGTACAGGTCATTGTATACACGAAGAACTCTGAATCTGTTCGGCTGATTTAATAAGCCGGGCCGATTCCTACTGATTAATAGTATTGTGTGCAAGAAAAAAGCCGAAACAAGATGAAATAAGCCAAGAGAAGGGCAGCCCTCTATCTTCTAAAACTCCTCAATCTCAGCCACATACAAGGTTGAGATTGTTTCTAAAGTCTCTTAACTTCTCCTTGGCGCTAAAGCCTTGATGAACCCATCGGCCAATTGATCTTTTGTGCTAATAAACCGAATCTCCGAAAACTTTTGTGCAACCCTTTCACGCACAAAATGAAAATCGATTTCAATATGCTTGGTTCTCACATGGAACACCGGATTAGCAGAGAGATACTCGGCACCAAGGTTGTCACACCACAACTGAGCCTGAAGAGGATGAGGAATTCCGAGCTCCGTCAACAACTTTTGAACCCAAATAATCTCATCACCTGTTGCATTTGCCAAAGACTTATATTCAACTTCAGTACTTGATTGTGACACGCTGGGCTTGTTTCGAGCACTCCATGAAACAAGATTATCACCAAGAAACACTACAAATCCACCGGTGGATCTTCTATCATCAACGAGCCTCGCCCGGTCGGCATCGAGAAAAAGCACGACTCTCATAGTCCTTGACTTCCCACCGCAAACCCAATTTTTCTGTTCCTTGAACATACCTCAAGATTTGTTTAGTCGCACTCGAATGAACTGTTGTCGGCGCTTGTAGAAATTGACAAATCTTGTTCACAGCAAAGCACAGGTTCGGTCGAGTAAGTGTCAAATATTGAAGAGCCCCCACCAGACTTTTGTACTTAGTGGAGTCTTCTGGCCCAAGCACTTGCCCTTCATATGCACTTAGTTTTTCTGTAGTGGACACCAGTATATCAACCGCCTTGCAACCACTCATACCTGACCGAGCCAAGATATCTACTGCATATCTTTGTTGTGAAAGCACTAACCCATCCTTGACCTTTTTCACCTCAATTCCCAGAAAGTAATGTAGATCACCTAGATCCTTCAATGCAAAATCTTTCAGAGATCACCGAGTAGCGCCTTGGTTGCTTATGAGGAAGAAATTGCTACAATTATGTCATCAACATACACGAGAACATATATTTTATGCTTGCCTCTCGTTATAATAGAACAAGGATGTATCGGCCTTGGAAGGTACAAACCCAATGAAATCAACTTTGCACACAATCTTGCATACCAAGCATGTGGTGCTTGCTAGAGCCTTATCCAACTTGCAAACATACCTTGGATGATTCTTATCTGCATAGCCAGGTGGTTGATGCATGTATACTTCTTCATTTAGAACACCATGAAGGAAAGCATTCTGAACATCAAGTTGTTGCAACGACCATCCTTGAGTAACTACAATAAACAAGATCAACCGAATTGTTGCTTCTACTAAAAATGTCTTCATAGTCTATTCCATAGCGTTGCTTATATCCTTTTGCCACTAATCGTGCTTTATAATGATCAACAGTGCCATCTGCTTTCCTCTTCACCTTATACAATTTGTAACACCCCGGTGTTATTTTCACTAAAACATGACATGTCATCATGATCATTGCAAAGTATGCATGTTTAGCCCACCATGTGTTGCATTGAACTAAAATAAGTTTATTTTATGTTTGGTTGCATTGTCGGTTGAAAAGACACAAGAGGAATTAGTTTCCGGAAGTTATCCCCCTTGTCGGAAACCCTAATTTCTAAACCCTAGTTTGTCCCTCTTTCTTTTATTCAAAATCTATCAAGAATTTGGGTATGGTTATTAAAGCAAAAAGGTAGAGTTTTCAATTTTGAACAAAGTTGGTATTTTGAGTTTTCAAAGTTTAGTTCAAAATTTTTAAGTAATTTTGAATTTTATCAAAACCCTAATTGCCCCCTTTTCTATATTTCAAAATCTAAGCATAATTTGAGAAAAATTTCAAAAGCTAGTTTGTAGATCTTGTTGAGAGGAACAAAAGTCATGTACAAAGTTTTTCAAGTTGTTACATAATTTTAAAAGTAATTTTGAATTCAAATTTCAAAATTTTGAGCTGCATTTCAAAAAAGTCATATTTCTAGGCTGAATTTGAAAATGCTCCAATTGTGAAAATTGTAGATCTTGAAAAATTAAGGCAAGTTGCTTTTTGGAAATTTTTGAGTTCAGTTCAAAATTTGGGAGTAATTTGGAAAATTTGAAGTTAGGGTTTGGGATCAACAAGAATCCGGCCAACCCCTCCCACCGCCACGCGCCAAGCCATGGCCCACCGGGCGAACCCGCGAAGCCGACCACCCCACGAGACCTTCGCGGCGCCGCCGTCCACCTGTCCGACCCCTCTCCCTATAAATAGGCCACCACCGCGACGTGGTGCCCTTTTCTTCATTTCCGCCGCCGCCGAATCGCCTCAAACGCCGCCGTCGCACGCCGCCGTCGTAGCTTTTCTTGCTAAACCATCTACCCCAGCCGCTTCGCAATTTCCTCACCTCCCCTCGAACCCGGCCGCAACCCCTTTCGCCGCCGGAATCGCCCGCTGAGCCCTTCTTCCTTTCGCGCCGGCCGCCGAGCGCCGCCGCTCGACCGACTCGCCGCGCCGGCTCGCTCGGTGAGCTTCTACTTGCTCTTCCTCGCGTTTTCCTTCCCTTTCGATGATGTAGTCGTGATCGACTCGCTTCTTTGCCCCGCCGGACTCGGTTCGTCGGAACGACGTCCCTCCCGCCGCCGCCACGCTCAGCGCCGACGACCCACCTCCGGCCTAGCCCCGCAGCAAGCCCCGTCCCATCACCGCGGTGAGCCCCGGCCGTCATCCTTCTCCCCCCGCATTTTTACCATCCATCCGCGCCGGAACGCGGGCCGCGCCGCCGGCGAGCGCCCTTGAGCGGCCGGTGAGCGTGTGCCCATTGGCACGTGAACGCGTGCGAGGCCAAGCACCAGAGCCTGGCCGCCGGCCCGACACGCGCTCACCGGGCGATCCGCCATCGCTCCACTAGGGCGGTC
This sequence comes from Hyparrhenia diplandra, assembly GCA_015847255.1. Lineage (NCBI taxonomy): Eukaryota > Viridiplantae > Streptophyta > Magnoliopsida > Poales > Poaceae > Hyparrhenia > Hyparrhenia diplandra. The sequence goes on along the minus strand of JADLZK010010942.1, from coordinate 20,406 downwards.
CATTACTGTTCACCATGGGCCGTGAACAGTACCGGGCTCAAGTACAGCAACAGCCAAATTCAGCCCAGAACCCATTTTTCATTTATAAAATGTTTTATTCAATTCCTTTTATTTGAATAGTGTCCGCTTTTGTAAATTTTATATAAATTCAAATACTAGCTCAAAAATTCTGAAAATTTTTGTGTAGCCTTCCCATGGATATGTCTATCCATGAAAAATTTGAAACTTGAATTTTGAATACTTTTGACATGATTTAAAAATACAAAATTTAATTGAAAAATGTATCTTCCTTGATTTTTAATAATTATTTTATTTATCCAAAAATCATGAAAATTATTTTGGTACTGTTTTATGATATGATCTACCTGTACAAAAATTTTGAGCTTGTTTTGAGAAAGTTAAAATTTTTATTATTTCATGCCCTATCATTTCATGTGTAAAACAATTTGTTTAATGTTTTCTAACTTAGGGTTTTGGGTAGATTTTGGGTTGTTTTGTGAACCCTAAACCATGTCGTTATCAAGTGGTCCTTGAGAACTCCTTAGGCAATGGTGATGATATCTCGTAGAGTAGTTCAACAAGTTGGTTTTGTTGGGTTGCAACTTTATCGAGAAGGAAAGTTGTACTCAAATGTTTATCTTTTCATGCACTCTCGCGCATCATGTTTATATGCATGGCATCATGTAAAGCATATGTTATTCTTTCGTATAGTGAACGAAGGTGACCGAGAAGTCATCGATCAAGCCGCCGAGGAAGGCTATTTGGTTGATCCTAGCTCGAGTATTGTGATCCATCGTCCGAGTCGATATTTCGTCAATCAAGGCAAGCCCCGGTTCATTTAAACATTTCCTTGTGTTTTACAAAGCTTTATATCACCTTTGCTTTATGCTTTGCATTAGGTGATAGGAGTTGAGTGACAACCTAATTGATGCATTATCCATCCTTGATTATTTCGATACCTACCTTGATAGCCGTTTTGGTAAAATGCTAGAACGCTTAGCCTTGCTATATTAGTTAGACTTTTGAGTCAAAATGTGACAAGTCCTTTATGATAGCCCGAAGGGGCATTTGATGAGAAAGGATGCTATATGATGAAACCATACTTGGGATATGGTGTTGAAGTTGAGACCGGCCGGGTAATTTGCACCGAGAATGGAGTCACAAAGTAGTATTTCCGCTTGTCGATTAAGGACCGTTCGTTGTAAGCAATGTGGACCGAGACTATGGAACGCACCGCGCCTCGAGGTCTTGGACCAATGGCACGCCTCGGTGCGGGTGTCGCCCCGGGGCGGTCGAAACTAGTTCCACGGACACATACTCCGGTAAGCCTAATCTTGGGGGTGTCAAATCGGAACGCATACAACCACGCACCGGGAGTGGAGAGATGGCGGGAGTAGCGTGTACACTCGTGGGTTAAAGTCCCGGATGCCCGTGGGTTAGATTCCCGGGGTGTGAGGTGTACTTGTGCTCGGGTGGCGTGGGGCGCGTTCCGTTTTTGAGTATCCAAGAAAGGGTTGATATATGCAAGCTTAGGTGCTACATATGTCGTGTAGAAAGAACTCCCCAATTTGGGTTAATCGATTTCGAAATCGCCGTGCTTCTCGATATGGAGACTTGGTTTCCCCCTTACATCGTAGTTAAAGTATGGAACTATGAAGAGATGGAATAAGTGATGGAATATCTACAAGTGTGTGCTCTAGTATAAGATCACCTAGAGTAGGTAAGAAACTAAATTGGGATTAAAATGTTGAAAGTAAGGATTCACTACTAGTAAGCTTTTCCGCAAAAAGAGTCCTTGATTCTTGCTAAAAGCCTTACCTTGAATCCTATTAGACCAAAGATTCCCGAGTCTTCTCCTATTTTCTTTAGTCGGGTAAGTCTTGTTGAGTACTCCCGCACTCGGGGTTTGTTGACCCATGTTGTAGGACCCGGGAAGTCATGTCTGCACCGGACCGTCTTTGCATGACGATTCATCGAGAAGATAGTGAGGATGAGTGAGAAGTGAGACCCGTGGGGTCTCGAGAGTGTTTTATATGTAATAAACTTTCTACTACTCCTACTTATATATTGTAAAACTTGTTTAAAAACAAATGTTTGTAAAATTTTTGTAATATATAAGTCTTCCGCCGTTTTACTTTGATTATGTATGAAAACCGTTGTAATCTTGCATTGACCTCGTAACGGATCCTCGGTTGGAATAGTTAATAGTGCTTTTCGTGATTATAGGTGCACATATGTGACTATTAAAGGTCGTTGAACCGATAATTAGTACATGTGGGCCCCGTGAATTTGGAAGGTTACTCTACATACACCCACTTGCATCCTATTATGTTCTTCCCTTTGGGTGGTGGAACTAGATGCCAAGTCTTGCTACGAGATAGTGCTTGACACTCGTCATCCATGGCCGAGACCCACTTAGGATCTTTGAGAGCTTCAGAAACACTTGTAGGCTCTTCTGGAGTGGAAGTAGCCAAATACCCCCCGCATAAGATACCGTCACCTCAGGTGTTGCTTAGGCTTCACAATACCACGTTGGAGCCGAGTGGTAGGTCGATTTATTGCTGAAGATGGAACACCAATATCTACTGAAACGGCCTGGGTCGCAGCACCATTGCCCGCATTGGATCCACTAGCAGCCACACCTGATCCCATCGAGAGATCACCTTGGGACACCGTGATCCCCATGCGGATCAGGCCGTGAAGCCACAACGCCCGAAGACTCGGGAGATGCTGGTTGCCGCAAAGATCCTCCGATGCGGTTGCCGCGGGCCGAGCGCACGTGGGCGCCGATCCCAAATAAGTTGCTCTGTCGGTAGGGAGTTAGGAACCACAGCGAATCCGCCTCGGTTGTCACGTTGCTCCCGAATCCCAAAGACATCGATGATAGGGTGCTACGCCAAAGACCGCCGTTACACCGACCAGGCATCATCCAAAGGCCAAATTTTCTCGTGTAACCTGTGAATCATCAGGAGAACTCAAAGCACCATTAGTCTGGTTAGGAGAATCACAGTGTTGATCACAGATTAGTGAATCCTTGAAAGATGATGAACCAAGGAGAGAATGCGAGGACTCCCTGAGCTCGGTGCGAAGGAGAGCACCAACGCTTTGGATGGAGTTTGAGAACGGAAAAATTGTTTCATCAAAACTACATCTCATGAAATATAGATACGGCCTTCCTTAGGTTCTAGAACTTGAACCCCTTATGAGCATTTCTATATCCAACAAAAACGCATTGTTTAGACCAAAATTGAAGCTTTCGTGTGTTATAAGCACGCAAGTTTGGCCAAACCGCACAATCGAAAGTGCGGAGACTAGTATAGTCTGGATCCTGGCCATAGAGACAAGTGAAGAGGAGTATCATGATCAATGACTTTGGAGGGTAGACGATTGATCAAGAAAACAAATTGCCCGAATGCTTCATCCCGCAATTTCAATGGCATAGATGCATGCGCAAGCAATGTAATACCCGCCTCTACTATATGTCCGTGTTTACGCCGCCAGGTCGTTTGTTGGTGAGTGTGTGGACACGAAACCGTGATGGATGCTAATGTGTTTAAAGAAGGAATTCAAGGATTGATATTCCACTCCCGGTCTGTTTGCATAGATTGGATTTTCTTATTGAATTGACGTTCAACAAGACTTTGAAACTCATTAAAACATTGGAACACTTAAAATTTGTGCCGAATCAAGTAAAGATAGGTAAACTTAGAATAATCATCTATAAAGTCGACATAATAATTGAAACGACCAACCGATGACGGGGTAGGTCCCGAAACATCGAAAACACAAAGATCTACATCACTAGTTGACACACTAGTTGACTTTGGAAAGGGCAATTGATGACTCTTTCCCTGTTGACACGCATCACAGAATTGCTTATTGCTCTCATTCTGACTGAAAGAAAGCTTATGACTACTAATGACTCGACTAACAATGGGAACTGAAGGATGCCCTAGCCGACTATGCCAGATGGACGTAGATGGTTTGGAGACTCCAAGAGCTTGCTTATTGGGAGATGATCTACTCGAGAAGTTGATGGGGGTAGAGGCCTCCTTCAGCCTTGCCGGTGAGGAGTACCTTCTTCGTCGCCAGTTCCTTTACAAGAAAACGATCAGGATAGAACTCAACAGATGCATGATTGTCTCAGTGAGACGATTGACGAAAACTAAGCTCTTACGAGCACCAGGGGACATGTAGGATATTACGAAGATGAATCTTTTGTGAAGGAGAATGCACAAAACCATGACCAACCCGTGAAATCTCCATACCCGCCCCGCTTTGCGCGTGGATGTACTCCCCTCCATGATACTTGTCACGAATGGAGAGCTTCTCAAGGTCGCCGGTGATGTGATCTGCTGTTCGGGAGTCCATGTACCAATTAGTATCTACTCCATAGGACGAGGTAACATTGGAGGCAGACTTCTGTTGCTGCGGTGGGCCTCCTTGGAACTTCTCATCGTACCTCTTCCTTGCCACACACCTAGCAGATCAATCTTGCCTGGAAGCTGGTATTGGTACGTCCGCCACCACATTCGTTCCTACCACCACGGGTGAACCCGCCGCGACCGCCACGCCCTCCTCCACGAGGGCCATTGTTGGAGCCGCCACCACGGCCTCCTTTGGTCGCAAGATTGAAGGAGGTTTGAGATCCTTCGTTTTGCATCTCAATGCGCTGTTCAAACGCAACGAGCTGAGCACAGAGCTCAGGGATGGTGAGCGGTTCAACTCTCGGTGCGATCGCAGAGACCACGGGGTTGAACTCGGTGTCGAGTCCAGTGAGGATGTACGACGCCGGCTCTTCATCTTCAAGCTTCTGTCCTGTCGATGTCATCTCTTCGGCAAGACCCTTCATCTTTGTGAAATACTCCGCCACTGTCGACGCTCCCTTGGACACCGTGGCGAGTGCCATGCACGTGGAGATAATGAGCGCGAGAGACTGTGAAGCATGTAGCCCCTGGATCGCGGTCCAAAGCTCGGCCGCTGTTTGGGATGTCGACACCTGAGAGAGGATGTCTTTGGACAAGGATGAGAACAGGTAGCTCTTCATCTGACTGTCCTTGGCGATCCACTTCTCATACTTCGGATTGGGAGCCGGATCAACTTTCTTGTCGGTGTCAGCGCTTGTGGAGGTAACTTCAAGGAACTCCGCTGGTGCCATCACGGTGGGCTTGATGAACCCCGCGAGTTGTGCTCCTTGCAACGTGTTCGTGACCTGGGCATACCACATCCCGTAGTTTGCCTCGGCCAAGCTTCTCGGTAGGTGGAGGGAGGAACCCGAAGGCAAGCGCTGCCATTGCTTCTGACGAATTCGACATGGATCTAATCTACCATGAGGAACAGGGCTCTAGATACCATGTAAAGTTTGGTGTAACGAGTTGCCCTTTAGGGGTCTCGGTTACGTGTTTATATAGATGGGAAACACCCCCATTGGCTTGTACAACAAGTTGGTTTGTTATACGGATTGCTACATACATATTGTGTAACTTAGGGACTCATACAAGCTGTCCCTAGAGGTTACGTACAAGTCATTGCATACATGAAGAACTCTATCTTCTAACAGTATGCACTACGGTACTAGGTGGATATTGTTAATGTGATGACATGATCTTCCTTGGACTATCACATTATGTTGTATCATCTGTGGATTGTTTCAATAAATATTCCTGCTTAATGCACAATAAGGTAAGGCTACCATGTTCATGTCTTCTCTCATTTTTGTCCACTATGCACACACATACACCATCATAACACATGAAAATGGAAATTACACATTTCGTGGATATGCGACACCCAAGTGCATGGGACTTAGCTCACATACATTGCATTCTTAACCCAATTTATTGAAAGTCTAATTACTCATGGAAAGATTGAGAAATTGTGCACACTAGCGTTCCAAAAAGAAAGATAAGAAGGCTTATGTTTGAATCCTTCATTTATTAGTACATAGTATAGGCTTCTCGGTGTCAATAATGTGTGGTACATGAATTCTAGCTCATTGTATTCTTGAAATAATGATCTGTGATGCATTTTCGTTTCTTACATTCTCTTGGTGGATCAGTTGCTAAGTAAATGTGCGGCACAACACCTTTCCCCAACGACCATGATGGGATCCTTTCTTTCCGTAGGGAACAATGGAACGGACATCTCGTCCAGGAGAAGAGAGGCGTGGCGTGGTTGACAAAGGGTGCCGTGGAGCACATATGTTCAGCTTTTGCAGGAGTTCAGAGCCAGTAATTGGAGGAAGGTTGAAGATATTCATCGGCCAAGACATGGCACTAATCATATTATGTTAATTTGTGTAACTACTACAGTATAAATTGTGATATACATCCCAGTATCGCTTACATCTTGTAAACTTCACTGTAGTTATATATAATTGCTACTTTCTAGAGAAACTCAGGTCTTCTAAAACATTAACAACACCGTATGGCTTTTCAGCCTCAGGTTTTTCGGTTTCGCGCAGGCTTACATGGGCCCGATCAATACATACATCTATCTACAGTTTGCCACGGAAAGAGAAAGTTGTGTAATATATATAATTTTTTTTGAAAGAACCTGCCAGTCAAGCTATTGATTATATATTAGAGAAGGAGAACAAAACCATCCATTCTTAGGCTTGAGTTTATTCCCAAACTCGTCTCCTGGAAATGGTATCGGTAAGTCGAGCATACATATGATAGCTGAAAACTCTGCATATAGCTCACAAGTGCCTACCTCTGCTCGGTCATTTCTATACTCCGCTACGGTCTACAATAGAAGTTGTCGGATCGAGTTCGTAGGTTCCGTATAAAAACAAGGTAAAGGTTGTGTGAACCCTGCCGTGGATTCATTAAAAAGAGCGGCTTATATGAAGTGCAAAAGAAAAGTGCACGGAGACTCAAGCTTTTTACACGTAATTAGTTGTCATGTGGGTTCGATGTGTGACGGGGAGATTGTTGAGTTTAGTCCCACATTGGTAATCGATGGAGGGGGGAGCACAACATATAGGATGGGGCGCCCTCACCTATTAGGCTAGTCTTTTTGGGTTGAGTTAGGTGCGAGCCTTTATATGTGTTGTTCCGTTGGACCCGTATTAGGCCCGTTTTGCTTGTGATACAACGAGCCGGGCCGTTTTCTTATAACAAGTGGTATCGAGCTTCCATCCAAAGTTGTCTCATAAACCCACTACACTTTTTATGAAAGTTTTATTAATGTTTATACTCTATCTAAGAACTACTCCCTCCGTCCCTAAAAGATTGTCATCAGCGCTTCTCGAGACACAAATGCCGGCAATATATATTAAAATATAAAAATATTTGTGCTAAGTAATTAGCATCATCGGAAAGATCTTCAAGTCTAGTTTTTAACAAATTTATTTAAAAATTTAAATGTTGCACGTATTTTCTATAAATTGAGTCAAACTTATGGCACGATCTCACAAAGGACGTTCTTTTTAAGGACAGAGGTAGTATATGAGAGGTAGTATAGTAAATATTAGGAAAATACACCGTAGTAGTGTTGTAGACGGTGGGCTCATGTGTTATTCCGTGTTTGTCGAACCCGGCTAGATTGGGCGGAACTCGACATGTCGGCGGCGAACTTGACGGGCGGGCGGTGATGGTGTAGACGGTGGTGATGACGACGATTGGCGGCGAGGTGACATAGATCGGCGACGACGCGAGGTAGCGAAGAGAGAGAGAGAGAGGAAGAGAGGGGCGGCATGGTTGGTGGAGGTGGTGGCGCTGGCGCGCGTGGCGGGGGCGGCGGCGTGGCGGCGTGCCGGGCAGCGGCGGCGGCGGATCGGCGGCGCGGCGTGCGCGCGAGGTGAAGGAAAGAGAGAGAGAGTCTAGAGCCGAGAGAGTTGGGAGTTACCCCTTTAATTTATTTCTTCTTGATTCAATCGATTACAAGTCCCTCGATTTATAGTCCGGGAAGACTTGCATCTAAAGAAATCTCTAATTGGATTTTCTATTTTATTCCTATTTTATTTCCTAAATAACCATTACTTAATGGCGGCCGAGATGACGCAATCACGGTGGGCGGCGGCGGCGGCCGGTTACGAAAGCGCACGCTTGGGCCTTAACCCCAAGCGGCGGCGGTGCCTCCTCCGGTCGGGTCATGACATTTCTCCCCCCACTGCCGACGCGTGGCGTCCCTCCCAAGCCCGCGACCGTTGTCGTTGTTGATGTGCTCTGCGAAGATGGAGACGCTCGACCTTTTTGGCCGCAGAATACCCTGTGAGTACCTTTGACAAGGTCGTGACGTAGTAGCGATGTTTGCCGAGGAAGACGATCTCCATTCCTCGGCGTCCAAAATTGTTGCTCTGGTTGGAGCTTGATGGTTCAGCGATGTGAAGTGGTTGTCCCCAATTGTTGCCATTTGATGAAGGATGGGAGCCTCCGAGGTAGTGACGAAGCCATCGAGGTAGCAAGTTGATGTGGGTGGTATGTACCTCTTGTCGTCGTTTGGAAGCTCACAAGTCGAGGCTTGTCAAGATGGAAGCGCCGCCGTCTTGGGCGCAGGTGGATCGCCGTTTTCTCGTAGGGTGCCTCCCCGGTGTATTGCAGCCCACGGCTTGTTGGCGAGTCGCATCGACGAGATGTCGTTGAGGAACATGGGAGCCAACCGGTATGGCTCGAGTCGTCCCCGCCGCCAAAGTCGCGAAGTCGACGCCGCGATGGTTGTTGGTGTCGCCGCTGAAGGACGCCCCAAACCGAGTGGGGGCACCATGGTATGTTGTCTCCGTTCCCGCGGGCTCCTTGGTGATGCGGAGGAGCCAAAGAAAGAGGAGTGCCGCTGGGCCGGGTTGGCAGGCGCAAAACCTGATGTTCTCGCTTTGCGTGGTGCTGATGATGTCGCCTTTGGCCGGAGCCGCAGCTTGATTGATGGTGTTCTCCACCATTGTCGATGTTGGCCGAATGTCCGCCAAGTGTAGTAGGTCGTCGCCGGTCGGCGAGCGAACGACCGCCTCCTTGGTGGCGCTGGGGGGCATCGGTGTTCTCATCGGCCGTGGCGCCCATGTGGGGGACGCCGTGGTTGCCGTGTCGAGGTTGGCGCGAGGGTGTCGCCGTGGTTCATGCCCTTGTAGTTGTTGTCGATGGTGGGCATGGTGAAGACGTAGTCGACATCCGGGTCATCATTGCCGTTGGCGTTCTTGAGGTCGCCGCCATCCTTCATAGCGCCCATGGTAGCGTCGTCGGCGTTGTCGATGCCGAGGACGTTGTAGCTGGGGCGGCGTCAATGGTGATGTCGAGGATGTCGTTGATGCTCGAGGGAGGTGTCGATGTTCCCTCCTTTGGGAGCTCATGGGGGCGCGTTGTTTGTCGCCCCGATGGTGCCGGTGTGTCGAAGACGTCATGGTCAACGACGCCGATGTCGACGCCGGTTGACGCCGTTGTGTCGCCCTTCTTGCCGGTGAAGACGTTGGCACTCTAGGTGTTCCCAAAGTCAAAGATGATGTTGCTAGTGACCGAAACTTATCTATGCTATTGTAGTAGCCGCGACGCGCGGCCTAGCCGGGTAGGCTTCGCCGGTGCAGCTGGCAGGACGCCGGTGGTAGCCTCCTCGACCACCGACCGGGTCGTCGGCAGCCGGGCCATCCTTGGGGGTAGGCATGGTCATCGCTTGTAGTGGCCGTGGTCGAGGGACGACGCCGGCGGCGCCCTCGAGGCACCGCTGTCGCCGTGGCACCCGTGGTAGAGCCGCCGCCGAGGAGGTCGCCCAGCCTTTGACGGGTTGCCGCTTGGCGCCTGCTCGATGCCGATGGCCACGGTCAAGGGTATTGCTACGGGCGCAAAAATGTTGATGTTGGCGCCGCCTCGGGGTGTCGCCGCTGCCTGTGGCTTCATGGTGGACGCCGCTGTCGGGCGGGCGCCCAAGCCGGGCGGCCGGCCCTGGTGGTTGTCGTAGGCAAAATGGGTCGAAGCCTCCGTGAGGGCGGTGAAGGGGCCCGCATTTCTTCACGAATCAGCAAACTCGCGGATCCCCATCCGGAGCTCTCGGCGATCTTGTGGCCGGCCCATCGGATCTTGGCATTGGTGGTGGCCTGAAGCCGCCGGTGGTGGGAATCGCCCTGGTCTCCGGATACCGGTACCGGCCGAACCGGCTAGATTGGGCCGAACTGACATGTCGGCGGCGAACTTGACGGGCGGGCGCAAGTGATGGTGTAGGACGGTGGTGATGACGACGATTGGCGGCGAGGTGACGAGATCGATGACGACAATGGTGGTAGCGAAGAGAGAGAGAGAGAGAGAAGAGAGGGGCGTGGTTGGTGGAGGTGGTGGCGCGGGTATGGTAGCTGGGCGGCGGCGCGGGCGTGCCGGTGCAAAATGTAAGGATCGGGCGCGTCGGCGGCGGGAGAGGGAAAGAGAGAGGCTAGAGCTTGGAGAGCTGTTGGGAGTTACCCCTTTAATTTATTTCTTCTTGATTCAACTGATTACAAGTCCCTCAGATTTATAGTCCGGGAAGACTTGCATCTAAAGAAATCTCTAATTGGATTTCCTATTTTATTCCTATTTTATTTCCTAAATAACCATTACTTAATGGCGGCAGATGACGCAATCACGGTGGGCGGCGCAGCGCGCCACTGTAGCGCTGGCTTGGGCCTTGGGCCCCAAGCGCGGCGGTGCCTCCTCCGGTGCGGGTCATGACACGTGCCATGCCGGTCCAAGACTCTGCAACCCATTGATCGCGCTGAGAGATGATTGTAAGCACGGTACGTCGTCCCTCTATTCGCACTCCTAGCATATGATCCAAGTACTTTTGTGTGGTGACACGCTTTAGTCCATGCCAAAGACTGTGACGTCACGATCCACCCTCAAAAGGCACAGCACAAGTTGTAGGTCTGGTCCCTTCATTGACCGACTATGGGTCTCAAGTCCCTCCGGCCAGGTGATTGAAAATGACCGATGACAAACTTTCTATTTTAGTCAGCGTCATCCTATCAATGGAGCACTGATGATGAGATTATAATGTACCGTATGCTTAGTAGGAACCCAATTCAAAGCTGTCAAGAGAGAAGCAACAGAGATGGAAACACCGAGCCAGAGCCACCCCTATTGCCTCCTGCTGCTCGTGCTGCACTGCTACCTCCTGCAGTCTACGGTGGCGATGCAGTCCGGACTATTAGGCGAGGCAGTGCTCCTCCGGATCAAGTGCGCCTGGGGTGACCCGCCTGCGCTCGCGGCATGGAGCGCCGCTACCACCTCGGCCGCGGGCGCACACCGCCGCTGGCCATATGTGCGGTGTGACTCGGCCGGCCGTGTCAGGAGGCTTGACCTCGGCAGCATCAATGCCACGGGCCCTGTTCCGGATGCTATTGGAGGACTCTCTGCCCTGGCATACCTCGACCTCTCCAACAATGGTATCGCCAGTGCGTTCCCCGACGGCGCTCTACTACTGCAGCTCACTCCGGTACCTCGACCCGTCCTTGAACAACATTGGTGGAGAGCTCCCCATGACATCGGCCATGGACTCTCAGCAAACTTGATGGCAGCATACCAGCATCTCTGTCAAGGTTCCGAAACCTCCGACATCTCGAGCTGACCACAACGACCTCATTGGCACTATCCCGACAGAGCTTGGTCAGCTGAGTCTTCTCGAGACATTGTCGTTGGCGTACAACTCGTTCGACCCAGGGAATCTACCAACATCATTCAAGAATATGACCAAGCTAGTCAGCCTATGGGCTACAGGATGTGGCCTCGTCGGCAACTTCCCGAGCTGCGTGGTGAATATGACAAAGTTGGAGCTTCTAAACCTTGCAGAGAATTTGTTGACGGGAAGCTTACCCTCATGAGGTTTGGAGCCTCAAGAAGCTTCAGTTCTTACTGTTTACATGAACAACCTCACCGGACACCTAGTGATTGATGGTTTTGTTGCAAGGGGGTTGAACCACATCGACTTATCCCGCAACAATCTTACTGGAGCCATCCCTGAGTCTTTGGACGCTTGGAGAACCTCACAGAATTATTGCTCGGTTACAACAGTTGGTACACTCCCGCCAGACCTTGGGGAAACACTCGCCAGGCTTATATTATGTTTGGGTTGGTGATAACAAGCTCACTGGTGGCATCCCAAAGTGGTTGTGTGCTCAAGGCAGGCTTCAGTATTTCAATGCCTCAAATAACCACTTTAACGGCACCATTCCAGAAGATCTAGCACAATGTGCCACTCTCGAGAATCTGGCCCTAAATAATAACCAATTCTCTGGTCAGATACCAGCGAATTTGGGCTACGGTACGCCACTGCTGCATAGACTAAATCTGGCAAACAATAAACGCTCCGAAGGATCTGTTGAGTTAATATGTTGGGACCAAACTTACTGCTATATATATTGAGTTAGTTACATGCATCTGAAACGTCAAACCATAAGCAATGTCTTCCTATGTAGAGAAAGTCAGCTTTCCGAAAACATTAATTTTCATTCCGGTCTCAAATTCTCAAACATATTTATAAATAACATCGCATGGCGCATGCTGCAATCAGCTTTTACAGGAGTTCAGAGCCAGTAATTGAGGTGGGTCGAAGATACATCTCCTCCCAAGACACGGCACTAATCATCTATATTATTAATTAGTGTTGCTACGACAGCATAAATGGTGACAAACCAAAAATGTTGTACAGCAGTGCATATCATCAACTAATTCAAATCATTTCAACTAGTCTTTTTCCTTCTTGTCAGTAGGGTAGCACAGACTCGTTTTGTGCTTCTGTTTGTTCTGCTGTTCTGTCAAGGGAAACAACCACACCTAAAACCATGCATGCTATTGAAAGCATGCTAATAAAATGATACGGCGGTCTGCATGTCAATCAAACAGTTTACACCACGTCTTGATAGAGATGGTCCTCATCTAACTTTTTTTCCTCGACAACCTCATAACTAGTGTGTTCCCCGACGGCATTCTACCACTGCAACTCGCATGGTTCATCAACTGTCCTTAAACTACATCGGTGGGGAGCGCCCCAGTGACAATGACTGCGGCCTTGGGGGCGAACCACAGCATTCTAGACCTCAATTTCAACGAGTTCAAGAGCAGCATCCATCTTCTCTATAAATGCTTCAAAACCTTCGCGCTCTATTGCTTGACCTCCGCTGCCTCACCAGTGCTACCCCCAGCGGAGCTCGGTGAACTGACAAGCCTCTGAGGATGATCTATTAAGCTGATCTGCAGAAACTACAGCAATGTAGCAACTACCCTGGACGCTAGAGAAACTGAACAGACAGGGTCCTGACAAGCACAAATATTTTACATGAGTCTCAAATCCCAAATAATAGCATCCTCTCAAGAGAAAATCTGATCCTAACCTCACCCCCACCCCCAAAAAAAAAAAAAAAAAAAAAAATCTGATCCCAAATACATCCCTCATCCCAGTATGTCTTACACCTTGTAAACTTCAATGGAGCTATATATAATTGCCTTTCAGAAGTCCAGGTCCCCTAATTCGGGGACGATTTGAGATGCATTCGTGACAACATAGCCCTGGCCTACCCTGTGCACTAATGTTACTACTTACCCTATAAATGGTGACGAACCATCAAAATAAAAAAAAAATGATGTATTGCACGATTTAGTTCATGCCCCAACAGCCTTCTGCTTCTTGGCAGCATTAATGTAAGGCCGCAGCACAAACTCGCTTTGCACTTCATTTTGTTCCACGGTTCCTGGTTTGATCTGTCAGGCAAGCGCAATCAACATGTTAGTACCAGCAACTAGTATATGTGCCTCAGAAAACGTGGTAACAACCGGATGCACATGTTAGTACCAGCAACCAGTATATGTGCCTCAGAAAATGTGGTAATGACTGGATGCGAGTGTTCCTGATACCTGGTACAGCCGCATCTCAAACCGTGGGGCCAACCTCCTTCAAGTCCATCGATCTGGGGGCGCTAGCTTTTTCATATACATGATGCCTTGCATATAACAAAATTTAAAGGGAGCTGTCAGCCATATGCATAGAACAATAAAAGCTTCTCAGGAAGCAGAGCACCTACACAATTACACACTAGAGAGTGACAGGAATATTGTACCTGAAAGATATGTACTCGTCTCTATTAGCAAAGGTTTTTTTTTTTTTTTCAACACGCAGGAGGGCTGCGTATCAATATATTAAGAAGGAGAAAAAAAGGGTGAAATACCCAAACAAATACAAAAGCGGGGGATTAAGGGTCCCCCAACCACACAAACGCACACACTAAATCACATGATATCCAAAGGATACTACCCAGGACCACGGAGACTTAACAGCTAACTAGGGGCTGTAGGGCGAGGAGAGATGAGAAATTCCTCTAGCCCCAGCCAACTCCCCATAGAAACATGTCATCCCTAATGGAGGAGAGAAGCCCATTCAGATCAGGTCGGCGTCCCATCAAAAACACAGCGGTTTCTATGGTTCCAGAGCTTCCAAGCCACCAAGATAATAACAGAATTCAGGCCCTTCTTTTGCATGATCAGCCACCCTTTGTGGCCACCTGCTCCCACCAGTCATCAAAAAGAATGGTCCTCCAACTGTGGGGCTAAACTTTGCAAGCCAAGTCGCTGAAGGACATTGAACCAGATTTGGCGCGAAAACACAAGAAACCAGCAGGTGGTTAATGCCTCCCTCCTCTTGGTCACACAGGCGACAATGCTCAGGATGTGGCAGGCCCTTCTTCGCAGAGCCTGTCAGCCGTCCAGCACTTATTGTGTGCAACCAGCCACATGAAGAATTGGCACTTACCCGTGCCCAGCTTTTCCATATTCTCTCCCAAGGCTTGAACTGGGTGGCGCCAATAAACATTGCCTCATCATATGCTGACTTGGCTGAGTATTTCCCATTAGATGCAAATTGCCAAATGTGAATCATCCACCTCAGGCTGCAGCACCACCTCGTTCAGAAGCTCCCACAGATTGAAGAATTCAGACAAGAAAGCCACTGTATGAGCACCTCTAATATCAGCCACCCATCTCCTGCCATTAGCAAAGGTTATTATTCTCTTTGAATCTGGCTTTGGCGTAGGAAAGAGGTGCTTGAGAATAGTGGCAGTCCTTTCACCAATCTGGAATACAAATAACGAAGTTACAAAACTGTCATGGACAAAGAGAATAAAAAAAGGATAGCTAACCTCTACAGAAAATCTACAGAAAAAAAAAAAAACAAAGCTACTCTCCCTAGTAAAACTCTAAAGAGTGTTTAAGTTCCTACAGTCCAATCTAAGTACTATGCAATCAACCAGAGCTCAGAATGCCTCTGCCAACATCATCCGTTTCAGATTTCTGCATGCAAACTCAGGCAGACAGAAAGTGATGGTCAGATGTCAAGGGTCTCAAGCTGAATCAAGCAGCATATGGAAGTGGAGATATTCAGTATAGAAGGTTTGAATGGACTGAGTAGTCTTCACAGTAGTAACTAACTACATCTCATGTTAACGGTTAACACCTAAAAACATCATCAAAACCTGAATTATGCACAATTTGTCAAATTTAGAACCCAACAAACCAGTCGCACACCTAACAAAAGGACAAGAAATAAAAGGACAATCAAAATATACCAAATACAACTATACAAGTGATAGTGGAGATTCTTGGTCATTGAATCATAAATAGATTTAAGTGTTATCCCAATGGAAAGAATATCTCAGGTTCACCAGAAAGACATCACTGCAACCCCCAACAATGAAACAAGAATAAATAGCAAGCACATCACATTCTCACAGGTTAATGAGACAAACATCATCACAACCTAGGAGTTCTGTGGATATTAGATTCACATGCAAGATGTACCTCTGTTCAATTTGAACAAAGATTGACAGAACTAAACGGAGACCCCAAAAACATAGAACAAGAATAGGGAAACATAGCAAATAAGAGTGGAGGTTCCCAGTCTTGAGTTATGAATGGATTTAGGTGTCTTACATGGAATAAAAGATGTATCAGGTTAACAAGAAAGTCATCATTGCAACCTCCCCAATATTGTAAAATAGGCATGCACATGCTGGGATGCAAGTCACAAAAAGGCTTAATGAAAAAAGATGGTACAAAAAAAGAGTGTAACACCCTCAACATGTTATATCTTCAAACAATATCAATGCTGCTCAGCTATAGTTTTTTTGAATGGATAGATGCTATCCGCATAGTATGGTCAGGTTAACGAAGTCCATCATGGCAGCCACACAAAGCACTAAGCAAACTACAGATTAGAATTTGAACACTTGCTTGCAATTAAACAAAGTTAACATGATGTTTGATGTGACCAACAATATATTTTAGAATGGAACTATTTTTTTTTTTTTTTTTGACAACAAAACTATTGTTAAATTAACCAATGCAAAACATAGACAAGTCAAAAACAACAACAAACTTGAAACAACTGCGAAGCAGAATATGAAGGAACAACAAAGTAGCAGCAGCAGATTATGGAACTGGAGGTGCTCAGCATCTTATTATTCAAATGAATATCATATCACCATCATCATACTAGCAATGTATGCTTCACAAGAAGCTCTCAATGGGAGGAAGGTGGGATGCATGGATGGATGCAACGACGATCGACAGACAGACACAAACACACACACACATAAAGTGTGTGTTAGAGAGAGAGAGAGAGAGAGAGAGAGAGAGAGAGAGAGAGAGAGAGAGACTTCTTGAAAAAAAGATATCATCACGGCAGCCTCCAGTTCAGAGTGACTGCATGGATATCCTCCTAATGGACATGGATTCCATGCAAGTAAGCAACAAGATAAACAAAGATACCATGGTAACCACTGCCACCACCAGACCCACACACACTTCAACATAAGTATGAAGTTGCTTTACCTTATGGAAAGGCGCAACTTTTCAAGCACACACAGTGAACAGGTCACCATGACAACAATTATAAGGCATGGAGGCAAAAAAAATCCTGTCAAATTTGAACACACCAAACCAGACCCCCACCCAACAAAAAAGACATGAAAATATAAGGAAAAAAAGCAAAAAATCAAGGCCAAGTGAAAGTGGAGATTCTCAGTCTTTTGAGATATGAATGGATTTAAGTGTTTTCATGGAAAGAACATCTCAGGTTAACCTGAAAAGACATCATTGAAAACCTCTAACACTGAAACAAGCCAAATAGCAAGCACATCACAGGTTAATGAAGAAAATATTAGATTCACATTCACATGCAACCTTTGAACAGAGATTGACAGAACTAAAATGAAGACACCAAAACCATGAACAAGAAAAAGGGAAACATATCAAAGTAGTGAGAAAGGAGGTTCTCAGCCTTGAGCATGAATGGATTAGGTGTCATTCATGGAATAAAGATGTATCAGGTTAACGAGAAAGACATCATTGCAACCTTCCAACACTGTAAAATAGGCATGTACATGCTGGGATGCAGCAAAACAAAAGGAAATTAAAAGATGGTTACAAAAAGTGTGACACCCTCAATGCTCAGTTATAGTTTTTGAATGGATAGATGATATCCTCATAGTATGTCTCAGGTTAACGAAGCCCATCATGAAAGCCACACAAACTGTAAGCAAACTACAAACTGTAATGTGAACATTTGCTTGCACTTAACATGATATTTAATGTGACCAGCATGGAAATGGAACTATTGTTAAATTAACCAATGTGCAAATATAGGCAAATCAACCAAACAAGAAACTTAGCTTGGAAACAGCAGCAGAAGCAGAAAATGTAGAAAGGAATAATGCAATAGCAGCAGCAGACTAAGGAACTGGAGGTGCTCAGCAGCTTATTATTCAAAATGAATATAATCATCATCATCATACTAGCAGTGTAATGCAGCTTAACAAGTAGGCCTCAATGGGAGGGAAGGAGGGAGGGAGGGATAGATGCGAAATCTTCTGTATATCTAGATGCATAGCAGAAAGCTATGGGATCTAGAAAGCCAAAATGACTTACAATTTGAATGGAGGGAGTATACACGCACACACAGAAACAGAGATAGAGTTCATGAAAAGGCTATCATCATGGCAGCCTCCAGTTCCTAATGGTTGCATGGATTTCCATGCCGTAAGGAATAAATAGACAAATAACAAAAAACAACACCATGAGAACCACTGCCACCACCACACCCCCCCCACCACCAACCCCACACACCAAAATTTTTCGCCGCAAGTATTAAGTTGTTTACCTTGCTACGAAGGGCGTAACTTTCCAAGAACACATAGTGAACAGGTTACCATGACAACAATGATAAGGTATGACATATCAGGCCAAAAAAAGTTAGCTGTTTCCAAGAATCAATGCGTGTGGCCACGATTTACCTGGGTTGAGAAGTTGTCAAGTGCTAAATGTGGGTATGCTTCCAACATTTTTCCATTGCCTTCCTACCTTTATCATGTCGTGTCACCTGACCAGAACAACCAAAACTAAGGATACAACTCCGAGGTTGAGCACTCAATTTGTACACTTGTGCTGCACAAATCTCAGCATATATATACTTTAAAAGGTTAGAACACACACTTACCACATTGAGCAACCCGGAGTATGCAGTTGGACCATTCCGTAGATGGGAGACGATCAAACCATCAGGTTGACCACGATGTTCATGGACCAAAAGATCTGTGAAATCATGTGACAGGCATGACTCGACGATTTTGATATAACCTGCAGATGAGTAAAAAACTAAAAAGTGAAGAACAAACACTTAAGACAACAACATACTAGAGTGATAAAAATTTTACTAAAGCAAAGAAATCAAGCAGAGCAATATATCCAGTTATTTTATTAGTACCTATAAAAATCATGTACAACAAGTTCTGTTTCTTGCAAGCATCGCATAGCAGGTACTGGATATGGTAAACATAAGAGCAATAGCATGGTATCTGCTGCTGCAATATACCTGGCCACCACGGTTCATTCCCTTCTGTGACATGGGAAAGATAACCTTCACCTCCTAGGAAGAGAACCAGAAAGGTCCGTTAGCTGATGCCATGCACCATTTGGATCTACAGAAAGGATCCAAAAAGTTCCAGGACTGCATAAGTACCTTAACAAACTGAGTTAAGGGGGCGCTGGGATTGCGAGACGTGGTTAGTAGTATCTTTGGGCTCCTGAACTGAGGCAGTAGCGTACTCATCCTCGACCGTGCTCCTAGGAACTGTAGCACCCAATCAGCAATCCAAACAACAGAGCAACACATCGTTAGACAGATCTCCCTACAAACAAATGTAAATAAGGCAAGGACACTACATTCCACCTCGCTCGAGTCAAAAACACGCACCTCAAGGCTCCTCCTGGTCCTCGAGGTCGATCTGCCTGCGTAGCTCGTGCTCCCGCGTTGCGGAGCTCGGTGGGGATGGGCTTGCCCTCCTCGAGCGCCGTCTCGATGCGGAGCTTCTTCTCGAACAGCGCCCGCTGGGAAGGCCCGAGGCTCTTAGAGTACAGGTACCGCCGCCGGTCCCGTATACGCCGCCGTATCATCTTCGCTTCCCACATCCTCCCTCTCCGCTTCCGCAGGACTAGACTCCGCAAAACCCTAGGCGTCTGATCTAGGCGTAGGGCAGGGCTGTGTGATCTAGGTGGAGTCGGTAAACCCCAACAGCTCAGTTTCGTTCTTCTCCGGCGTAGGCGGCGGCGACGGCGGGGGTTGGCGCTGCCGCTCCTAGACTCGATTCTGGTCCCATATGGGCTTGCACAAATGAGCCCATTTGTCTCTTCTGCTTGACCCTCAGGGAGTCAGGACACTGGACACTGGGTTAGCAGGTCGGCTCCGCTTGGTTTTTCCCTTAGCGTGGAAAGTCTTGTGTACAGGTAAAGCCGTGGTCTGCATCAGTCATGGAAGAAACTGAATGATACGAGTAGAAAAAATAGTGTAACTGTGGAGCTTTGACTTGAATTTTATTCCCTCCTATCCGTCTTAAAAAGAATGGTATTTGTGTCCCTCAACTTGTCTATAGTTTAACCAAATTTATGAAGAGCAATGCCAAGAACTTGGCAAACTTTTTATTTGACAAAAACTAGTTTTTGGCAACTCGGCAAAAAGATATGCCAAAGGAAAAATTGCCCATCTCCAAGAACTTGGCATGGTTGACTTGGAAAAATACTAGGTGGACCCAGGTGGACCTAATATATTTTTGTTCCAAGTGTATAATCGATACTATTTCATTGTAATGACCAATTTTAATTTGAATGCAAAAACTCGTGGTGGTTGTGACATTTTTCAAATTTGAGTAGTATTTGTATCTCAGTATAAGATTTATTACTTAAAAATATATTTTTATCATTAATCTGTTGATACTTAATTTGCATTATGAGTATTAGTGTCCCTCAACTTGACTAAAGTTTAACTCAAACTTATAATAATTAGTATTAATATTTATGTCTCAAATAAGATTTTATTACTTAAAAATATGTTTTATCATTAATCTATTGATACTTAATTTGCATTATGAGTATTAGTATTTTTATCATATTTTTGATAAAGTTGAAATCATTT